>JAEUWS010000774.1:0-86606 GCA_018524945.1 Podaxis sp. C-F-92630
TATTTGAGTCACGTACATAAAACAAAACAACGCGGACACGAACGCGTTGATTCTGTGGATCAGATCACTGTGACGTAACTGGAGTCACCAATAATGACTGACCCGCTCTCCTGCTGTTGCTCCCCAACGCACCATCTATTTATTACACAAACGACCACCATGCAGGTCAAACGAACATACGGCTCCCGCTCAAACGCTATTTCCTCCTCTCTTTCTACATCCCTACGGAAACCGACGACTGAATCAACTACACCAATTAAACGTAAACGACCCCTCGCAGACGTTTTAACATCCAGCCTGTCCAACGTCCCCACCCCGCCGAAACGTCAAAAACGTTCCTCAGAAACAGTAAAACCAAAGGCAAAGTCGAAATTAGTGTCCTCCTCGAAGCAAAAGACGTTGACCCAGCTCCATTTCGCCATCGACCAAACAACACTCCGGACATGCCCATTATGCGACTTGTCGTACACCAAGGGCGCACCCGAGGACGAGAGTCTGCATCGTACGCATTGTGCAAGAGTGCAAAGGGGTATGGAATGGGGACGGGAAGAGGAGCGAGAGAGTGCGAAAGTCGGGGTTATTGAAGTTGCAAGTCAAGTCAGGCTTGCGAACGGTCAGAGGGGAAGAATCATCTCGTGTTCTGCAGACTGTACAGGCAAAATTGGATCTAAGGTCCGTGCTGAACGTCCTATACTAATTACTGCTACATGGGGATATTGAATGGTTGGTAATATTTACAGATAACCGCGCTGCTGCAAACAATTAATTTATCTCTATCATCGCCGTCGCTAACACAAGAATGTCTTCGGAGCTCCAAAGTTTATTTGTTTCTGCTGCCGCAAACCTCGACGATCACTTCCAGTTCCAGCCGGGAGAAGATAGTAGGGTGCGTCGTGGCGCAACGAATATCGGTTGCGATGGCTGTTGCATTGCCAGGCGAAATGAAACAGATCAATGGCGATGGTAACGTGGATCCTGAACGACGTCTAGTTGCTGTTGATAGTGGATCTGGCCTCTTCTGTCACCCGAATCCTCTCCCAACACCAATGGGGGTTCCGCGATTATTCGTGCCTTCTACGTATCGTAGACAAGGCATCGCAAGCACGTTGCTGAATGCGGCAGCAGCAACTTTTATCCATGGGTGCCCACTTGATCCGAAGCGGGGTGAAGTAGCTTTTACGCAGCCAACGGGAGATGGGAAGGCGTTGATGATGAAATGGGGATCTGGTGCTGCGAGGATTTACGAAGAGTAATACACATATTGCTGGTGATGTTCGTTTATAATCTAGCGATCATGTAATTTAGTTTTGTGAGGGACGGGGTGATATGCCTCGTGAACCTAACTTACTCATCTAGACCCAGGAGTGAGGCGGAACCGGAAAACCACGTTATGAGTGCAGGCCGAGTAAGGCAGATGAGGAAACATGCGGTAACGAAGCATAATGTGAGAATAAGAAAGAAGTCTCTGGCTGGGTAGGAGGATTCCGGTCAAGACCACGTTCCAGATTCTCGCGTTAATAGAACATGTGGACTCACACAAGTGCCGTTCATAATAGACGTTTCTATAAGTATGATAAGTATGCTTTGTTCTTGATCTTGTCCTTCGGTGAAGGCCTGCTCGATCCACGTGGTCAGCAGAAAGCATTCTGTGATGTTGTCCAGGAGTGTGCGGAAGGGGGTCAGAAGCAAAGCGACCTTGTTGTTGGCTTTGCTTCCATCGCGTATGGCCGAGATATAAGGGCGGCACGTTATTGTCATGATTGTCATCATCCTGATTTGGATCCGCTTCGCTTGAATCTTGGCGTCGATCAGCGGAAGTGGGTAGACCAAGGTCAGGACGGAGATCCCAAGGCGCCATTGGTGATTCTGAACCGGAAGCGCTGTTGGAAGGAGAGACGGAATGAAGGCTACGGTCTCGTGAACGTTCACCCCAGTCGGAAATGGAGTCGGAGATGAGGGGGGAGTCGATCGAGGAGGCAGATGAGATGGGAGATGAGGAGAGGGACGAGCGGGGAGAGAGGATGGTTTCTGCTCGAGACATGCTCAGTTGAGTTTGCAGAGTTTGGTTGTGCCTATAAGACAGCGGAGAGAGAGGTGCAATGTGGTTCCCAGGTGTAGTCCGCAAGACGAACACGCCAAGTGTGTGTATGTAGAGTATTGATTGAGGATGGAAGGTGGAGGCCTGTGTGCACGCTACGAGGTGGTGGTGACACTGGGTGGTTCAGCAGGACTTGGTACAGAACACAACAGGTCCAAGGTCGAACTTGCACGAACTTGCACGTTGAAGTTATGTAATATGCGGCCGATGGTTGGGCGTGGTATAGGGACCTGATTGGATCATGTTAGGTTAATACACACTGTTTTACTCGCTGACATGCTGGCGGGGTCTACCTTTCTTACGACGAACAGCGAGAACTTGGAAAGTACAATTGATAGATGACAACGGATTTCCCGCCGGGGTTACTCAGGACTCAGCTGTTGCTAACCGTCACTGGACGGCTGTTCATAGTACTTCCTGCCGACGACTCGGGCTTTGTAACTGGGCAGAAAATAAGGCGGCGGTAGACGGCTCTCGTGAGCCCTTGTACTAGAGCTCTCGGAGGTGGGCGGGCGTTTCACAGAAGCATAGCAATTGTTTCCTCACCGGCCCGGTTCCGCTCCGATGCGGGCAACAATCCGGAAGATGTTGACAAAGGTTGCTTCTGGCCAGACCGAGGAAGACTGGAACGTCTACGCAGACGTCATGGGCACTGCAATTTAGCTGGTGCGACGGATGTCGGGGCGCGGGAGGCAATGCGTCGGGTGGGGGAGGAAGCGATGGGAGATTAGATTATTTGATTTATTTACATAATGAGAAGAAGAGACACAGCCATTGCGAACAAGTTTGATTCTTGAAGCGTTGCCATAACATGATCTTTGTCCACAACAGCACTTGCCTCTTCGTTGCCCAGAGTACGCTCTTTTAAACACAACATTCACCAAAACAGCACTCACTCGCGACTCTTTCTTCACAGACACCGCAGTCCACAAGCCCCGTTTTTTATTGCCTACCCTTATGTCAGACTCGGCTACTCTCGACAATTCTCTCCCGAGGTTCGAAAATAATCCCGTCCTGTCCACCTCGGGGCCCAATTTCCAACCAGTCCGTCCCCCGACCTATATCTTATACCCCACACTCACTCACTCACCTTCCTTCCATTGTAGGCCAACCAGCCCCAGTGTCGCCTCAGGCGAATCCAGAGCAGTCCGCGTCCCATTCCACCCCCGCTTCCACCCCAAACCCCCATCCCTTGTCAGGCCGCGACCCACACTAAGCCCGACAGTCCCCCCTCCGCCACCGACAAAGTCGCTACCACCACTGCCTTTGCCGACCTAGAATCAGACTCCGACACCTCGCCTCTGCCTTCCCATTCACCTCCCCCCATAACTGCCCCTCCATCTCCCCACCCCAGTTATCCTTTCCCGCCCCCTGGCCTTTCCAAAACTTCTCCAATCACTCCGGCTCTATCCCCAACTCTTCCGCCGAGCACAAAGGACATGATCACACCAGAACTCGAAGCCTCGTCCTGCACCCCGCGCGAACTCGAGCTCAAATTCGACCAGCACGCCTCCCCTGGCACGCTTTCTGACACACAGCAGTCCGAACCCGATGGGTCCATCTGGACCGCCTTTCAGATGGAGTCATTTTTGGGAAATTACTGTCACACGAGCGGTAAATCCACTTCACCGTCCATTCACAACCACGAGGACGGCGTAGGATGCGACCTGCGACCTGCAAGTGTAACCCCATTTCCTAGTCCCCGTCCTCCTACCCTCTCCCCCTTGCATTGGAACAGACTAGTCAAAGACCCGGTGCCGATTGATGACACAGCTTTGACCACCCTGAATATGCCAACAGCACATACAACATCCCCTCCTCAGCCTCTACTTATGCCTTCACCTTCTACATCTCCGTCACTCTTTTCCCCTTCGCCCACCCCACCCTCTGTTCAGTCCCCTCATCTTCCCCATTACGCTACTCCTCCTCAGGTCAATCCGCTCATGGCACAGAGGCAACGGCAGCAGGCGTTTATGACCAACTGGAATCGAGTTCGTCAGGGGAACCGCTACGCACCCGTTATACCCTCGTTTTTCAATCCAGTGAGGACCGACGCCCCTGCATGTGCTTGGACATTCTTGAGGGATTCGACCTGTGGCGGCGCTGTCAATGAGCGAGCGAGCGCAAGGAGGGGTAAGGACAGTGTTTTCGAGAAGCCGTTGATCAAATTGCCTTTGACTAGGTGCAGGAGGTGCGTCTTCTCATTTCCAAAAATTTTCTCATTTGTTGAGCATGAACTGACATGTGTTCGGCAGTATCTGTGATCGTGTGAGACGCGACCAACAAAATCTGTTGGGATGGGGTATCCACGCATGGATTGCATCAACGAAACACTGCCGGTATTGCGCGAATGATGACCTTCTGAAGGGATTCTTGGCATATCGCGCGTTTGAGGCTGAGAGGATCGAGGAGGAGCTTCGAAGACAACAGCAGCAGGGACAGTCGGCGTTGTTGATAAATCCATCAATGCTCTGCATGGATTCATCAGAAAGGAGAGGGGAAGGTACCGACGATAGTGATGGCGAGGGCGAGGACGCATCGGAATCTGGCGCAGTGTTCTTGAGCTTCCCGTATCGGAATCGCGAAGGCGAGAACCAGAGCGTACCCACGGATCCTTGGATCAATTACAATGACCTCGATTCCACCACCGGCACTAATACCAAGTCCCATCAGAACCTCGCTTCCGCGAAATCAAACACGCGAACGGAACCGCACCCGAATGACGTCGACGCATGGAGCGAGGAGTTGGAGAAGAGGTTGTTGGAGAGTCCGGTCATTCGTGACTTGGACAACTTTGATCTGGAAGACTTAGATGACTTGGACGAGGACGAAGATGGATACTCTGACGAGGAAAACGAAGACGGTTATTCGAGCTCTGGGTCCTCATCCGATATTTGTGAAAGCGACGAAGAATTCTCTGGTGATGGCCGTCTTGTCAACATCGATGCCAATATAAACGAGACAAGAGGTGGGGGGAAAGACAAAGGGTCTTTGGAGGAGAAAACAAAGGTATATGGGAAGGTTTTGATGAGCTTCTGGGAGGAGGATGACGACGAGGTTGAAGGCGTTGATGTCGAGGAGCTCGATGTAGTTGATGGGGAGGAGGAAGAGAAGTGGGTCGAGGATGTGAGGAGGGTTGTGGAGGTGCAGGTTCAAGCTTGATTTTAGTTTTGGGTGCTGCGGTGATGGGCCACCGTCCAAGTTTGTGACCGTCTTTGACCGGGAACTCGAACTGGATTGACTGGACAATGCCACACACCTTCGGCGACCGTGGCTTCCTGATCCGTGGATCGTAGCTCGTGGCGTGCGCGCCACCGAGCAAGGTGCTACTGACACATATACACTCACACGTTCTTTTGGATTTTCTCCCTTTCTGTTATCGGGATTTTGTTGGACACACACGAAGACGCTCGTTCCCTTCATAAATTTCCAGTTTCTCCTTGGTCATCCATCAACACACACACTCCCTCATACTGCTCTTCTCTCTCGGGTATTTACACACAAGTAGAACTTGGCCCTAATCACTCACATACGTACTCGGAACATTGCACAACAGACCACATACGCACAATCATGTGTATTTCTATGCTGCATACTACACCGTATTTACTATAGTTGAAAGTAGTAGTGGTGAATAGATGTGGATTCTCAAAACCTAGTTTGACGTAATGAAAGGCCTGAGCAGCGATCGGTGTAACTGCGTTCGAAGAAATGATCATGATCATAACCGTTGAAATGACCAGAATTCCAGAAATACAAACTAAATTACACGAACAATAGTTAAACGACATTGGCAACTCAGCGTACATGATAGAGGACAAAACTAGATCACCATTTTAGTCTGGGCCCTCACAGAGGGCAGCCAGAAATGTCTTGACATGATCTTTCCGTACCTCGACGATACTTGTGTCGAACGAGGAATGTTGAATCGTTGCATTACACCTGTCCCTGGCTTCTATGAACGCGAGGGCAAAATGGCTGAATAACGTCAAGGGTATTGAGTTCGCGGTTGAATCCAGACATACAACAACCTACTTTTTCTTTACGTCACCAAATTCCATGGCAGCGGTGACGCCGACGACAATATATGCGTCTTTACGCTCATCTAGGCAAGCGACGACAAAGGGCATCCCCTTGCGCTTGTTCTGGGTGGTAATTTGGGATGCTGGCACACGATCTCTCAGAGCATCCACAAGCCATAGAGCCAAACGCATTAGAACCCCAGGATGTGAGAATAGATCCAACTTAGGTCCCTGCGTCATGACTACAACTCGATGGTTTCGCATGGTTCGTATATCCTGTTTGTCGATGATGGATGTGCCTTGCTCGATGATTGAACGATGGAGGGACATCGAAAGTCGGATCGATTGTCGCAGTGCCTCAAAGCTGTTCCCATGCTGTTAGCTGCGGCTGAGCGGCTCGAAGATCGTCAACGTACTCAGAGAGTGCATCGTACGCTGTCCAGAAGTTCCTGACCCACCATGCAACCTCTTGTTGTTCATTCTCTTCGTCCTGAGTGCCTGGCCTAGTGTTATCTTGACCGGCTCCTCCATTTGCGCGGAAGTCTTCCCTCCCCTTTTTACCTTCGGTTCCGGGTGTTTCCCAAGCCCTACCACCGCCAAACCACTCCCCTCCATTACGAGCACCTTCGACTTCGATTTCCAACGGCAGTCCCCCTGCAACATCTATCAGCGCACTGATGCCTTCCACAGCATCGGCCGCCGAAAATGGCTGAGAACGATAACCATGACACCGTATAAACGAGGGATATGTTAGCTCTACGAGTCCGTATTCTGGCGCGGTCTCGTTGAATCTGTCCACAAGCACTCGTTTAAGGTCCATATCCATGTGAGTGTACGATTGCTGTGTCTGAGATAATGAAAATCTAGAAATATTTTCGTCAGTTAAAATTGTCACGCGCCTCGATAAATAGAGCCTACCCCATCTTCGCCAGCAGACCAGTCAATCGCTTACGCCCGCGCTCTTTCCAGATGCCAAGCTTACTCGCGACGTAACTAGAGTGATACATAGCATCGTACAGGGTCCAATGGCGGAAGAACATAAAGCGTAATTCCTCCGTTGCCCGAACACTCACATCGTCAGGGCTGAGGGACAGCAAGAAAGCTGAGCCAGCATTAGAACCAGGCGGGGGAGGGTTAAGACGAGAAACTTCGTCATAGTACAGACTATGATATGCCTCGTAGTCTTCACGCGTTATTCGAGACGTCAGGTACTGATACGTGAGGCCAAGGATAGCGAGCCTGGGACGGCCCATTAGTAATAAGGTTGAATGCGTCGTGCAAACTTACCAAAGGGAATCGTTGTCAACCCGCTCCAATATCGTGGCAAGGATGTATATCGTGCTCGAGACGCTTTGTCCGTACCAAGTACCACCAAGATAGTACCTGTTTAACCTTGCAACGTGATGGTCGTGTTCTTCACGTGTCATTCGTCGCGGTTGCTAACAAGGAGGTCAACCAAGTATCACCAATTGGTAAAGATCGCGCATACATCCACATCGCCCTCATTGAGTCGCCGCCGCTTTCCCCTTCGAGGTTCCGTGGATAGTCGCCGCTTCCGTGAGTTTTCGGTCTCAGAGTCGCCCTCATACTCTAGCCCATCAGATTGGTCATCTTCCGACTCCTCGTCTGAATATTCATCATCAGAGTCAGGGAGCGGTTCATACTTTCGACGAATCAACAGGAGCTTCATCTGACCTAAAGTCGACATACCTCCAACGCTTCCCAGGACTTCCTTTCCTCGATAAGCTTATCGGCTTCTCCGTCATCCCAGACAATAATACGATCGCCATTCTCCCCAGTTCCAAATAGACTGGACAGGTTGCGGGGTCGAATAGAATCAATAACATGAATGGCGACGCTTGTTCGGAACTCGCCAAACCAGCTTGGAGATGGTAGATCGAGGTATCCACCCACATTTAGCAGAATCAACGTATGTAGCTGAAACACTCCAAGGTGAACGATTGGGGTCATTTCAGGATAATGGTCATTCTACCCACTTCATTATTCTCCCTCAACTCTTCCCGTACTCTGGTAAAGTCCTCGACACCAGCCACAGGGACGATTGTATATATCACATCATCTTGTTTGAGCAGGCGGGCAAGCATCTTAGATGCGCAGAGTGCATCGACGTCTGGCGCCACTAGCATTACCACTGAAGAGGCCGATGTCAGAGGTGAGCGCCGGTGAGCTGCGAGAATGTTATTGTATGCGTCGCCATATGAAATGCGTCCTGGTGCAGCTTGGTCTGGCGGAGAGATGTATACCATCACTGTGCAGCACGACGAGGAACCAGGTTTTAGAGAGCTAGGACGGATTAACCTCAATTAATTTCGACGCGAATATGCGATGTGACATTACCGGAACGCGTGTCACGTGTAACCGTTACACACACTAGCAATCACAGTTGGTGATCTTGTCGAGGGCACTCTAACGCTGGTCCCAAACTTACCTTTTCTGCAGGTAGGGATGTGTAGTAGCCTATTAGACTTCTGGTTAAAATCATTGAGATTCGGCAGAAGCATCTTCCGCCACGACCTCGCTAAAGCTGGTAGGCTTCATTACTCGGCCAATGTCATAAAACTCGTTGTGAAAGCACATGATGCCATAAATTGATCGGTCTTTCACATTGTAACTATCGACATGGGAGGTGACGTGAGTAAATTCTGGACTTTGTCAGATTTCTTCTAGACTTCATCGGCTCTCCTGTGATCCCCAAAATATATGGCCGCGGGAACGGAAGTCGCTGAGTTTGAGAAGGCGATGGAAATTGTGGTTTGCGGCGATCCAAAACAACAAATTCGTGGCGAGGACCGTAGAGAAGAGTACAGTACCGGGTAGGTAAATGAGGCGGGTAGATTGGGAGATCCTACTGGCAGTTGGACACGAGGCCATTGGGGGTTTCTGCCTGCCAGCGACGAGTTCGCAGTACTCGTCAAGCATACTAGCCGCGCATAGTACCAGATATTAGCGTAACCTTGCTACTATATGAGTCCGGCAAGATCCAAGAGAATCTTATAGACGGGGCACCCCAATGACCATCAAGCAGACGTTCCGAACGACCCATTCGCCCACCCCGAGTTTACTTGACGCCTGGGGTGAGCATAAAACATGTGTCAGGATGGGGCATCCCGTTCTCTCTTTTGAGTTCCAGCCGCATGTACAGCCTCTTCTGCATCGCGCGGAGAGAGGCGAGAACCTATCAAAAGACCTGATACAAGTCCTTGCTGCGACTCGCTCCATTGCATAACTGGCACGGATCTTATTTAGATAGGCATGGTGAATTATAGATACGTTTCATTCGTACTTATGGTACAGTGTGACGAGCGCCGGGAGCAATATGACAACAGTAGAAGCCATTGTTTGTAGGAGAGAAGAGTAAAGCTTCCTGACCGATCACTCCCAAGTGGAGAAATGGATAAGACCGCCTCTGCAAACAGAAATTAGAGAAATATTTTCAAGTCACGGGCACGGCTATGATGCGGCTTACGTTCCCGTATGCGAATGCCGAGAGAAATAATCAAAATCAATATTAACTGCAAGAATCGTTCGATGGTAAGCGTTTGTATCAAAGAATTTTCGGACAGAAGAGAAACGTACTTGCGAGGGCAAGAAAGAGCTAGCAGCCTTGTACGTTAGCACGGGAACCAAGACGACAGATAAGAGCCTACCGCGCGTTCGTCCAGTGTGAGCACCCTTGAACTAAATTGAGGGGTATATTCTTGTCTATCCGGAAGAAGTGTGACTGGTTTGAAGCAGACCGAATAACGTCCTGAAGGGACATCAGTATATCAGAGATCTCCACTAGCATCAAAGGCAAGGCGTCAAGCACCTGTGTCTGTAAAGATCTAACCCCGCGTTAGAGATATTGTGAAACGAGGGTCAGAAGTATAATGTTATGCACCTCTCGGCCAAAGCCTCGGAATGCACGACTAATAAAGGCAATATCTTGTCCACGGCCATCCAACAATTGAAAGTCCCAAGCAAGGAAAGGCGCATCGACTTTTGCCACCTGGGTGAAAACCGTAGTTTCGGGTTCAGGTTGGGGTTCTGACGCTAGAGATAATATCCGTCTTCGACTCTCCCTTACGCAATAGATTAACATCGCGAATAAAGTAACTCTGAATAATTTTTACCTGAGGAAGAGATCGTAACGTCTACGCCACGGATGCCATCTTTGTTGGACCTCCCCAAACGTGTCGAGTATCGGTTCACCCTCGGGCGTGTAGTCTGAAAAGTCCTTCAAGCGCTGGACGTACATACGGGAACTGATCCAGGCAAAAGGTCGTCTCAGCTGGCTGGCGGTTAGACGAGTTGAAGGTAGGATGTAAAGACGTTGACCGACCCATAGAATAGGTGATCCACTAGTGTCAAGGATTACTGCCCTGAACGGTCTGTGGGTTGCGAAGGTCTGACGCGCGACTATACCGAGGAACCCTCGGTCTTCTTCAGCAATAAATCCAAGCGGTTCGCCTTCTTCGCTGCCTATGATTAGACAGAACTGTTTGGCCATGGCTCCACAAAGCGCATTGAACGATAGCAAGGTGCTTACTGATAGTATATTTATTGCATTGTTCGAAACCAACGAAAATATTGAGCATCTCGATTTGTCTGTGCAATCATCGATAAGGTGACCGAAATACGGAAGTGAAGAATATCGGAATACCGTTCTATAATCAAGGTGTCATTTTGCATTAGCAGTCTCTGAAGCCCCTCCCGGGAATTACTTGTTGGCGGTCGCTGAGCTGTGTGCCACATGCGTGACTCGTCATCCGACGGCGTATCCTCAAGTGGTTGCGGATTGTCCAGACGTTGTCGGATTAGTGGAGGATTAACGGATTTGACAGTTTCTCGACTTCTTCCAGCGCCAGTCGCGCGCCTATGAGGAAACCGACTTAGGGCGTATGAACGCCACGGTTGGTATCGAGTTGTCAGTGGTCGTAAGAAGTGCCGTTGGAGATTGAAAGCAGAGTTTGAGAGCAGCATCCCAGTGGCCGTGAAATTCATTGCGTTGGATACAGAATAGGGGGACATTAATTGTAGACAGCATTACGCGTTTGTCGGAGGCAATGAATGTCATACCTTGCTCGGTGAGAGCGTGACGGAACGGGGAGTGTGATCTCACGTGCGCGCACAAAATGGCTGGAATGATCCCGGGTCGTTGAGGCATATTCGTCCTCCATTTATCTCCAGTTTCTGGAGTCCTCTCTTCTTCACCGCTCTTTATTTAACTACTGACATCGCAGGTCGCTCCCGTCTGTCCAACAGAGGTCGTTCAAATGCACCGACATAGATCGTTACTCCCCATACTGCGATGTCAACATATCCAGTCTCGTTCAGCGGCTACCGCGGCCAAATTGAAGGTGCGAAAGGTGAAACATCTGATATGCAGGTGCATTGAATTTTGTACCAGACCCCCGGTCAGGCATATGACTACTCGGAACAGTTGCCGACACCGAAAAAGTGGTCCCCGTTGCAGTCAGCAGACGTAAGATGACCGCCATTTCTGAAATCAAGACATGGGCTTATCACTTCGCAGAGAGTACCCTCGGCCAAGTCGTGGGCTCGTCCAAATGATTTCAACAGCCCGGCACGTTCTCGTAACGCTGACAGACGTACGTTGTTTGACCGCTCGTTCCTAAACTGTAACGGACACCTTTCAAGAATCCTCGCAATCGTCCCGCTCCTCTCTACGACACGAACCATCCTCTGCGAAATGGTCTACTTCATCACTACAGCCCAAGATCAGCCAGAAACGGAACCAAAATCAAAACCGAAGACCAAACAGCCAGAATGTGCCCCAGCCCTCCCAAAATACCCTGAACAAAAGGCTGCTAACGAAAACGGAAGAAAATGTTCCCGAAGAAAGCATAACGGAGAGCTCAACGATGCAGGAAGACGACCTGTACGGACCCGACCCCGACCGCTTTGGGGAGGATGATCGAGTTCCGAGAAAAGAACTTTCACGGGCGAGTCGCTCGCATTCGGACCCGTACAAAACGCGAGGCTCCGTTGTGAAGAGCCTTCACCACGACGAGGAGCGAGGTTTGAGGCGCAGAGCCTATCAGGATAATCAAGCCCGGAAACCAAAACTACACTTGCCGCGTATGAAGGACAAACCACGAATGGACGCGTACATACCAACAACCGTGACTGTTGGGACTTTGGCGAGGATACTGAATGTTAAATTTGGTACGTTATTATTGCCCTCGCACCGGGTATACAGTTTCTGAGTTTAATACAAGATCGCCTTATCCGAAAGATGGTCGAGGCTGGGATGAAAGAAGAAGCGACTCATGACCACGGTTTGTTGCCCATTCCGGCAAGTGATGTTGTATTAATGGCATTTTCATCTTTAGTCCTGACTTCTGATTACGCTGTCCTCTTGGCCGAAGAACTTGGACGCAACCCCGTCGTTGATGACGAAGCCGCGTTCGATCTATATCCACCGTAAATCTTGTTCAATAAAAAGGTGGAAAGTTTCCTAACAGTATTTCCGTTACTCAGCGCCCCACACCCCAATCCTTCCTCCTTGCCTTCCCGACCACCCATAGTAACAATCATGGGTCATGTTGACCATGGCAAAACAACGCTACTTGATACTTTACGATCCTCAGCGATTGCAAAGGGTGAAGCAGGAGGCATCACACAACATATTGGGGCTTTCTCCGTCCCAGTCAAGTCTTCACAAGGACAACAGTCAATTACATTCCTTGATACTCCAGGCCACGCTGCATTTTCAGCCATGAGAGCGCGAGGTGCTGGTATTACGGATATTGTAGTTCTCGTCGTGGCGGCAGATGACGGCATCATGCCCCAGACCAGAGAAGTAATTAACCTCCTCCGGAAGGACGCTGGCAAAGTTGGCCTCGTTGTTGCAATAAACAAGGTTGACAAACCAGAAGCCGATGTCGTAAGTGACACTCTCCTGACCTCGCACCATACACTAAAACATACTTATTCCTTAGGAAGCTGTGAAACTGGCTCTGATGTCGGAAGGAATCCAGCTTGAGACCTTTGGTGGTGATGTGCCCTCGGTCGAGGTGTCAGGTTTGACGGGTCAAGGTCTCCCGGACCTTGTGGAAACTCTGTCGGCAATAGCAGAACTCCAAGATCTCCGCGCCGAGAAGGAAGGCGCTGTTCAAGGCTATGTCCTCGAGTCCAAGGTGACGAAAGGATTAGGGTGAGTGCCTACAGGCCAAGTCGGGACCAAGGTCTTATACTCTATCTAGCCCTGTCGCAACCGTCCTAGTGCTACGTGGATGCCTCAAGACTGGCTCGCATATCCTGAGTGGTACTCATCCTGCCAAAGTCCGTGCGATGACCGATTCTACTGGCAAGTCCGTCAAGGCTGCACACCCTGGAACGGCTGTTACCGTGTCTGGTTGGAAAACACTACCCAAAGCAGGGGACGAGGTCCTTGACGGCAAAGAATCGGACGTCAAAAAAGCTCTTGCCAACCGTATAAGACAAGCAGAGATCGCGGCGTCCTTGGCAGACGTAGATGCCATCAACGCTGCCCGAAAAGAAGAACGTGAACGGAAAAAAACAGAGAGCGGCAGGGACGATAAGCATACCCCCGCACAAACGGAATCTGATGGTCCCAAGGAGTTGAAGTTGATCATCAAGGCGGATGTCAGTGGAAGCGCGGAGGCTGTCGAAGGGGCGCTGCAGGGTATTGGGAACAAGGAGGCTATGACCAAGATCGTGTCCTCCAGTGTAGGAGACGTGACTGAGTCAGATGTACTGATGGCGAAGGCTGTGAACGGTGTGTCCTCAGTTATCCATAGCCTGGCTTTCCTTGCTGATCGAGCACTTGTGAGCAGCCACTATTGTCGCCTTCTCTGTGTCGGCACCTCGGTCAGTGGAGATCCTGGCGGCACAGAACATGGTGCCTATAATCACATCACCTATTATATATCGATTGATGGAGGACGTTCAACAACGAGTGGTTGCCCTTTTACCTACGATTAAAGAAACGAAAGTGACAGGAGAAGCCAGCGTTCTTCAACTGTTCGACATTCACTTGAAAGCGAAACAAGTGAAAAAGATCGCTGGTTGCCGGGTGGTAAATGGTATCATTGAGAAGGGCAGGTTTGCACGAATCGTCAGAGATGGTTCAGTAATTCATGAAGGTACATTCGATCCCGTCTGACGCTAACATTCGTATTAACCGTTGTTTCAGGGTCTTTAGATACTATGCGCATCCTCAAAAAGGATGTGATCGAAGTACGCAAGGGCTCAGAATGTGGTCTGAGCTTTATAGATTTCGCTGACCTCCGCGAGGGTGACTTGATTCAGATGTACCAAACCGTAGAGAAGCCTGGAGTCTTGTAGATTGCTCATGCTTAATAAGGCCTTGGATAGAGTACTTAGATTACATGCTACTTGTAGTAGATTATTTATGACGAGCGCGCCTTGTTAACTGCGTCGAGATGATACTCCTTTCCGCCTACGGTGCCCGTTCGGCCGCCAACACCAAACGTGTAACTAATACCTCCAAGGTCACGGTTTGTCTTCTCGAGAAGCACCCACCCGCGATTGTCCGATTTCTGTAGCTGTACCTCAACCTATGTGGTGTCAACCGTAGCTCGAATCCTGCGATTGAGAAACACCGTTACCTTTGTGTTGAAGAAGCGATAAGTGCTTTGATCTGGGATAATAGGCCCGAAAAGATTCAACACGCGCGAAAAGCGTTTTAATCCCGGTAGGTATATATCAAGTGTAACCTGATAGAAAAGGATGTAAGACCCAGTTTGTTAGGCGGATTTCTGAAATGGGTGCACCTGTTCTGGCGAATCAAATTTTATGACACTGCGTTCTTTATCCGCCTGTTTGGCGAATACAGAGACATAAACCTTATCCAGTGTCTGGTAATGATCTATACGGCAGTCGACCGTCTCCTCAGCCTTCTATGGCAGGGGTGAGTCACTCCACAGCCTGTCTAGGACGGTAGTTTTTGACACCTACAGCAGGTGCCGCAGCCCCTCGCGGAGCAAAGACATGACGACCAGTCTTACAGCCTTGGATCTTTAAGAATTCATCGAACTCCAAAACACGACGCTTGCAGCAGAGGTATCCCTGAGCGGCGAATGGAGCCGGTGAATGCAATGTGAATGCCAACAGCAGCTTTACTGAGTACCTTGCTTCCCTCCCTGAAAATAGGCTGCGCACGTGTAAAGTTTAACGTTACTTCTGCATCATCTCATTCTCTGACACTCACCGGCGCGGAGTGATAGGTGCAAATTGTGCCTGGACCATCACCTAGCCTGTTCTCCTCGTCACTGACGAAGGGAATACCACAACCTCTCCTTCTGCAGGGTGTCCCTGGGGCAACGGGAACGGTGAGATCGTCTTCTTCCTCCACGACCGGAGCTGGTTGAACCAGTTCAGAGTCGATCTGTGATAAGGTTTTGGGAGCTGCAGCTGGCGCCGCCGAGTAGGTCTCCTTTCCCCCTTCCGTAGACGATTCTGTAACAGAAAATGTGGTAGTGGACGACGGCTTGGGCTCAGGTGCTTTGGGTGCTTCAGTTGTATGGCCAACAACTTCAGTACATCCCTGACATTCACGTTATTATGAAGAACGTATTTGACATTAAGAAGACATACCGGAATCGCGAGGAATTCATCGAAATCAAGCACCGGTTTATTGATATCGGAGCAGCACGACCACGATTTCAGACCTTCATGGAAGACCTAATACCCAAGCTGTTAACGCTCGAAACAGGGGCCGAAACAATGTCGAGGGGAATGGCTAACCGGTGCGCCTGGGTGATGGATGCATTTGTCAGTAGAGTCTTCTGTGTATTCGGCATTGCATCCTCTGCGAGAACAATGGGGCATTGCGGAATGTATTAGCGAACCAAAAGAAGAACAGACAAATGATAAGGATATGGTTGGAATCGATGACCGGATTATCCCATCTTATAAACAAGGAATTTTCGTCGACCTTCTCCACTGTTCTCGTCTGCGCCTCCTATATTACGTAACTCTATTTAATAGATTAGATACTCCTGGTAAGATGAGGGTATAATATGAATATAACACGTCGTCACCCAGTCCCAACCCCGACTTCAATCGCGGAGCTTGAAGCTTTGGAGGCAGGTCCGCTCAGGACCATATCTTAACAATATACTTAGCTTCATGGGATCAACCCAAAGGTCAATACCTCGATCAAGATAGGCCCGGCCCATACATCTCCCACACAAGAAAACCAATACCCCATGGTCCGACGCGACTTAATGTTCGGGCTATGCTCTTTAGCCGAGTCTGCAACCCCGCGCTTGCGGATGGTTCAAAGCTCGGGTCACGGAAAAAAGCAATTAGGCCATCGGTTCGAATAGCATCAAAGATAGGCTGAAGGACTTGAGATCGATTGGACTCTAAGTTGCTGAGGTATATTAGACGTCTCGCCCGGTCCCAAGGCCGACAAATGATTTCATAAGCCAAGCCTGCCAGAACCTAACCCTCTAGTTGATCACCGTTCCTCAGAGATAGTGGCGCAGAGCTTACCCCTCCGGATACTAAGATGACGCTGTTGAGGACGCGCGGAACGTATTTTTTGACGGATGCGAATCGAGTCCCGGACCTATCGACGTAAGAGATGAAATCCTCTGAGTGTGCCTTGGCCACCTGACCAACCCGTCTGGTAACTTCGAAAATTGCAAAGAAAGCGGAAAAAGCTAGAATGTAGCCATGGATACACATTACTGCTTAACGAAACGAAATAAACAAGGTGATACTCACCACAGATATCTTTTGCACAACCCCAGCCCCATCCGCTCCATCCACGACCAGCCATTTCCCTAACCTCCCTCACCCACTTACGAAGTTCACGGACTTCTTGCAGCTGTGTTCCGCGCGACTCCCGCAACGTCCTCGGGGAATTGCGCACCATGGATCTCCAGGCTTGTGCCCAGGAGTGTCCTGCTGTGCCGCCCTCGATCGCAAGACGGACATTCTCAGCAGGTGCAGCCATAAGAGCCTGGACACCACCAGCAATGCCTCCTGAAACGGCAGCGCCAATGATCGGATGATTGTGGATAGTTGGTTCGATGATCGAGTACGTTTCGGCGTAAGTGGTCCAAAGAACAGTACCAAGCATGGCATTCACCACCATTGGTGGGAAGAAGTGCTTGCGAAAAACGCCAAACTGGAAGTTGGATTCAGTTGCGGCAACCTCCAATTAGCGGGTAACTCCTTACACCTTGGAGCTTTACTACGGATAATAGAAATTTGTGGTCATAGGCTGTTCCCTGGTGTTCCGCCAAACTTCTTAGCGATTGCCAACCGCTGACTTGAACTCATTAGCGCAGACTGCGACGGTGGGCTACTGCTACTTACTTTTAGATGGTCGAAATAATCGGACAGGGCGAGAGAAGTACAACGCCATAGCGCGTGTCAGCGTACGTGCTACCGCCGCCTGCAAACTGGCATTCTGTTCTGCTATAGGTAGAAATCGCTCATGAGATACGTTTCATTGATACAGGCACATATACCCACTTGAATCTGTATCCTGCAATGCTTCATCCTGAGGAGCAGCGGACATGGAGTGGGCACGGAAGCAGAGGTTGACCAACAACCTCCGCAAACGGCAGTGGCTGTGCTCGGTCTCCCCGCTTGCCCTGGTTGACCACATTGACCACAACCTCCCAGCACAATGGCAAGGAACATTGCAAGCCTTGCTATGAGGGCGGCCTTACGGAACCAAATCCGCCTCCCTCCCTCCCTTCCAGCCCATCGGACTCATCTTTCTAACCGGTCGACTACTACGGAGCAATACCCCGGGGGACTCGAATTCTGGCCTACTTATTTCACTATTGACGAACAGAAGATTTTGATGAGGGCTTCTTTGCATAGGCTGGATAGTGCCGAAAGCATAAGAAGCCGCAAGCGGAGAAGAGCGTACCTAAAGTCGTCACCCGCGAATGTATCGAAGCCAGCCAACGTGCACAACACCTTTCTGCCAGATGAATACTACGAGTTTCAGGAGGTATTTTGAGTAAAAACGATCCAATATAATAATCCCTCTAATGTTTATACGGTTTCTAGGGCCATTATGATGGCGTTATTCGTGGTTATCGCGAGATGCATCTCTCTTCATGGCCGGTGGACGAATTCGAGGGTCTTTCAAGCGTGCTCAAGCGTTTATATGCCCTCTGTCCGAGCCAACATGTGCAAACGCACCTTCTGCATCTGGCCACGCGTGGCTATATTATGCCCCATATTGACAATATCCATGCAAGCGGAACGTGGATTCTTGGCGTGAGTCTTGGTAGCGAGAGACTTCTTCGCTTGGAGTCCGTCGGAGTCAATCCGTCATTTGAACTTCCTTTGCCTTCTGGAAGCGTATATATCCAAAGGTATGATGTTGATGGCTCTCAGCGCCTATCTTATTTGAGCTCTTATCAGTGGTGACGTCCGATATACATACAAACATTCGATCGTACACAAACCCGGGGGGGACGCTGGCCAACGCCTTAGCATCATGATCAGGGTAACTAGTTTATCGAAGGGTCTCAGAAGCTGGCTTATCCTTTCTTGCTAGGATCTTCCAGTAGCAGCTACCGGCCTGTAATGCAGTCTGACCAAGGCCATAAATCTAGGGTAATTATCTTAAGTGCGCTGGGAAGGCATCGTGCCAGCTAGCAAACAAGTCCGATCCCATCTAACAAAGAACTCCAAGAATCTCTAGACGCTCCAAGCATGAGCTGGTTTCCTCGGTTGTATCGTGTTCTGGTGGCTTTTTTGGTGCTTCTCGGGTCTAGTGCCTCTCCAGCGTAAGAAGGTATATCCTATCACTATCTAATCCTCTTCTCTTACCTGCCGGTTCACGTTTTAGGCTCTTTTTGATCGAATCTCATTCCGTATGACAGAAACCATTCATTTATATATTGAATCCTCCAGACTACTCGACTGTGCCTGATCTTGTTATCCATCTGTTGCGTTTGTCACTTCCAACATATGATATCAGACTCTCGTGACTTCACCAGCCGGAAGGGACGATTGCGATCAGTCTCAGAGAAGATTCGAAGGATTTGCGAAATGGTCCCGGCTTCTTCCCAAAGATAGTCCATGGCAATAAATAGCTCTGTGGGTTTCTTTGATGTGATTCGTATTGCCGAACTTGCGCATGGCCAACTCAGTTGCTTCAGGTAGAGGAACCTCTCGATCTATCCGCTGTGGGCATTCTTTCCCCAAACCGATAGGGTTGGGGACATAGAGCCACCATGAACTGCAGCCATGAGGCTAAATGGGGTGCAAACCGAATCGACCTTCTATCACGAGTTTGCGCTCGCCAGTTGAGTGATATCAGATAATATGAAATATGCGACCCGATCATACGTGTCTTGGCAGAAAGCAATCCAAGTCCTTATACCAGTCATCGATTCAGATGGCTTGCCGCAGGGTGCCACGCGAGCTCAGACAATACCGAAACTCCATATGGTATCAAACGACGGGAATTACAATGGGCGATGCAAAGTACGTATGTAGGAAGTGCTGTTTCATGAAACCTTGTTAATGCCAACGGCCCTAGGGTGGAGTCAACAGGTTAGTTCGCCTTATTGACAGGATATGCCAACACGTACGGCAGCGTGACAACACGACCGCTATCTTCGCGTATGGTCAAAATTTGGGTACCCTGAAGGTTAAGTTATACCGGGCCGTCGCGGTGACTCAACTTCAAGAGACTCACGTCTTCCATGAAACTGGAACTCTTGACTGTTCCATAGATGGTCTCTCCTGTAGGAAGCCAGTAGAACACACGGGTACCAGCCTTCTCGCATTGTTCAGGTCTCGTGCGGCTGAAAAAAACCTTCAAAACGAACCGGGAATGCGTTCATAGCCCAAATAGTAGGTTGGAAAATGCTTGGAGGGGAGGAAGTAAGGATAGCAGTTTCGACCTCTGGACTATATATACATGCGAATACACCTTGGTTCCCAGTGGTCTCCTTGCAAAACATGGTCGGTGATAGGAATTGAACCAGTGATCGTAGACAAATGACATTGTGGAAGGGGCCGGTTTCGAAGGCTTACCCGTAACATAGATGTATAAGATAATGGGGAGTGGGGATACAGAAGCTAAGTATTCGCAGTCCGTAAGCTTCAGGGAACTATGCAGTGGGCACGGCTTCATTTGGGCCCATCGATCGTCGCGGAACCGGAAATAGGTAATCGTTTTGTGAGAGCGAAAGCGAAGAATCGCCTTGAACTCAGAACTTGGCGAGCTTCAAGGCACGCGTTAATTTACGCATTTGCGAACACAAATGCGAGCCGCACGCAGGGTGGTAGTCGCCAGGTTCAGGAAATCTTTCTCAAGCATGTGCATTCAGACAGGCGCATGGCCGCCACGCAGTCTTAACGAAATGGTAGAGTCCTTGAACCATTAATAATGGCAGGTGAGAGAAATAGCTGCTACGAGTTATTGATCCTCGGACACCATGAGTACTTGGAGCACTGCTGCGGTCTGCGCGCAGTGCTTCCAGACGAGAAGGGATTTGCGCATACAACTTGCGTTGCGTAATGAGTGAAGTAAATTCATGAATAAACCATGCCACTCCAAATTCTGTGAAAAAGAGAGCAGGTATGAGGCGCAGTGGGAATTACATGCCACGGCCCTTGGAAGTCATGCGTACCCCAATCTTGGATCGTACAGGGGGGAAGATACTCGCAATGTGGCTCTACAATCGTTCAGTGCTCGATCACCACTTGCCTATTCTGTACCTCCAATCACGCGATAACGTGACCAAGCCCAATACCTCCCATCTCAAGAGTCATCAATCCATTAATCCATTATCATAACACTCACTGTGCCATGCCGGCTCCTTCTCATGCACAAAAAGCAAATACTGCTCGCCAAGACATGTCGGTGATTCTAGTGACGGGATCATATGATCACGAGATCAGGTTTTGGGAGGCTTGGAGCGGCATATGTTCACGCACTATTGCGCGCTCTGGTGAATCTGGCGTAAGAATGGATTACCTTCTTGATGTCTAGGATACCAACTGCGTGTCTTGCTAGCAAGTAAATCGACTTGCGATATCGCCTGAGTGCTTCATGTCCCTCAAACAAGTTTGAGAATAGTACTGATCGTCGCTCCAGCAAACGTCTCCTAGCGGCGGCTATTCACAAGAAAGTCAATATCTACGAAATAGCCAGTGCCGCAAACGAACCCGCACGTACCTTGTCTCTCTCGGAGTAAACGGTGCTCTGACTTATTAGCACAGCTTGTGACCTTTGAGGGGCATACCATGAACGTCACTGCGGTTTCCTTTCATAGCGAAGGCAAATGGTTGGTCACCGGCAGTGAAGATGGAACAATCAGAATCTGGGATCTACGGCACGTCACCTTCGCGCTGCTACGAAGAATGGGAGACCCGTACTGACGAAGTCGTTACTAATAGAAACTCTTCACTTCATCGCACCTATGACAATGGAGCTCCCGGTGCGTCTTATCCTTCTGCTGGCGGCCAGTCCCATACACAACTCTCTGGCTAGTGAACGATGTTGTCATCCACCCGAACCAAGGAGAGTTGATTTCCTGTGATCAAGCGGGCAGCATAAAACAATGGGACCTATCCGACAATATCTGTTCTCATGAATTGGTGAAGCAATCCCGTCGTCGCGGCTCATTGCACATTAACTGATCGTTTGTTTGAGATTAAAGACTCCTGCAGCCGATGTCCCAATTCGCTCGGTAACCATAGCTTCCGATGGTTCATGCCTTGTGGCTGGGAATAATAGGGTAAGTTTCTTGGTGTTGACGTATCGATATCGGCTTCACCGTTATCATACCTGCCTAGGGACAATGTTATGTCTGGAGGATCAATGACGAGCACACAGGACTTCCACGTTTTCAAGCTGTAACGCGTTTCCTGGCACACACAAAATACCTGACGCGTTGTTTGCTCAGTCCCGATGCCAGGTTGGTTTAAACTCCTTTGTGCAACCGGCTTGTCCCAAAATATTTTCTTTAAGGTTCCTCGCCACTTGCTCCGCCGACACGACAGTTAAGATATGGGCAATCCATGGGAATTATGAATTTAGGCTCGAGAAGACTCTCGTTGGCCACCAAAGATGGGTATGGGACTGTGCGTTCAGCGCGGACTCGGCGTACTTGGTCACAGGTCCGTAAGCAAGGGTTTACATTTCGCCAAAGCTTATGGTTCCCTTCAGCATCGTCTGATCACACGGCCCGTCTATGGGAGATGTCTTCCGGGGAAACTGTGAGACAATACAATGGTCACCATAAAGGTCGGATCACCTAGCTCTCAACCCTTTCATTTAACCTCACTACCAGCTTCTCCAGCCGCCGTTTGTTGCGCACTGCACGATGGTGCTGGTTAGAATCTACGTGACACATAGGTTCTTTCGTGTATATCCTTACCAACCTTCAATGCGTGTCATCTCCGTTTCCGTTCTGCACTTGTTTTTACTGCCGTTTCTTGTCCCGGTGGAACAAATTGCGATCCGGTGATAGATCTTCCGATCGCACGGTAGACTGTTTATCTAATCAGGACGACCTCTAAACTCCTCGAGAGTCCGGACGAGAAATGAAGAGATTTCTGATGTCTCGCCCCTTCTACGATCGTGACGCACGATGAAGACATGTACACAGATGTAGGGATCTTCGAGCATGCGTGGATCACGTTGCTGAGAGTCATTTTAGCCAAGTTTTGGGCTAAGTGACAAGGCTCAGCCGCACGCGGGGTGTGAAACGGACTTTGGGTTTTTTACGATGCGCCCTCATTTGATACTGGGCCGGGGCAGAAGACTTTAGGGCTTTGCGCCGAACGGAGAAGAATGAATGGCCTACCCAAACGCGAAACCCGAAAACAAGATCGGGAAGCCATGAGTCGAGATCCATGAAGCTGGGCCCACAATTTTAGGTCTCTGGCAGCCCCGACGTCCGTAACGCTTGTACTACCTGCAGCCCCATTACGTTTCACACATCTCATCACACGAAAATAGTAGCTGTTTATGGACGTCTACACATATTTATGAACGTGTTCGTGTCAATGATCTGATGAAATTCGAATGTGAAGTGCGTCGGACCGAACCGGTGACCAATGGGAGGGGGCATATTTCAAGAGTTTAGATGACATCGGCAGGAGGTGCCGCACACAAGTCAGAGGTCGGTATTCTCCTCAATCACGGACTCCCGGAGAACATATTCCAGGGTGGGGTGCTCGCAACTCCGCCTTGCCTTGTGGTCATTATTCTGCTACCTGCGACTAGTCCGAAGCTCCCAAGGCCTCGCCTTGGAAGGAGGTATTCATGGCTTAAAACGGCTGATAAGCGAATCTCGACAAGGGCGCCCACGAGAGAAGCCCTATTCAAATTTACCATTATAGGAAAAATAAAAAGAATGATCCAGATTTCGTTTATGTCAGAGATAAACTGAGATCGGTAAACACCACCATCAGAACAACGACAGAAGACGAAAGAGCTTACGAAACGAAGGCGCTACTTTTTGTGCAACAGAGGAATAGTTTTAGAACTGTTCGTTGCGCGTATGAAGCACCTGTCATAAGACTTTCGGGACGCGAATGTTCATATATGTAGTCGCGATTGGGAGTAACAGTGAGGCGCCAACTGCACGATAGATCGGCAATCCCTTATCTATGCCCCACGGGACGGGACGCCGCCGTCGGATGTGCGGCGGAGGTGGCACCGGTGTGCCTGGACCCCTTACTCATGTTGTACTCATGTATAGGACAGAGAAATCCGGCCAATACGCCAAGTACTCTGCGAGTCATCGTCTATATAACCTGTTATACTCTAGGCACGGCTAATATGTCCAGAGACAGCAGACAGAGATGATGGAAGAGTTCATTGAAGCAACGTAAGCTACTGTACAATGAGAATTGAGACTTGGGCGTAAATAGCAGTCGGCCGAGTTGCGGCGCATCGGGCGCCAGTCCACGGGTCATGTGGCCGGCTACTCAGATCTTGCATTCTTCTTTATCAATTCGAATTTCCAAAGTATATATCACCCGCTCTTCTCCGCATATTGTCTTGCTTCCTCTTCCGCCTTGCGACACTTGGACGAAATTTTCTGTCGTCCTCCTTTTCCTCAGGACACATTGTTCTCTTAGTTCATCTTGCCATTTCTGCTAGTCCATGGCTGGTACCCCCCTCCACGACCTTGCCATCTCTACCTCCGACTTGCCACTCGTATCCGAGACTGCTTCTGCCGAAAATATCGATGGCTTCCATGCTGTGAAGCGCGACGAAAACTCCTGGGCTGCCACACTCCCAGCCAACCAGGGTCTCTACAATAATGAAAACGAGAAAGATTCTTGTGGTGTTGGTTTCATCTGCCACATCAAGGGTGAACGAACCCACAAGACTGTATCTGATGCTCGTCAGCTTTTGTGTGCTATGACACACAGAGGTGCGACTGGAGCCGATAGTCGTGATGGTGATGGTGCAGGTGTCATGACTGGCATCCCTCATGAATTTTTCAAACGAGAGGTGGAGATGGATATCGGTTGCATTTTGCCAGAACTCGGTGAATACGCCGTTGGAAATATCTTCTTCAAAAAGAACGATCCAGTTCAGCTCCAGAACCAGCAAGGCATCTTCACCAAGATTGCTAAGGACCTCGGTCTTCGCGTACTCGGCTGGCGGGGGGTCCCTACCGACGGCACCATTCTCGGCCCTGCCGCTAGCAGCAGGGAACCCGCCATTTTTCAACCCTTTGTCGTTCTTCGCAGCCACTACGGTGACGCAAATTCGAGTCAGAACGGCACCTTCGATGCGCGCCAATTTGAGCGTCAACTTTACGTTCTTCGTAAGCACGCAACTCACTGCATGTCCGTATATTCTTTGCCTCTTCTCTCAACATTTAAGCTGAATTTGAATTGGTTCATTCAATTAGCGGTCTTTCCAAAGGCTTTTACATATGTTCTTTGGCCTCAAAGAACATCGTTTATAAGGGCCAACTCTCGCCCCCTCAAGTGTATAATTATTATCATGATTTGAATCATGTTCTGTATCGATCGCACTTCACATTGGTGCACTCTCGTTTCTCCACTAATACATTCCCGAGCTGGGATCGTGCACAACCCATGAGATGGGCTGCTCACAATGGTATGTCTTCAACGGTAATTCGCAACTCCAGTTGATTAATCCGTGCTCAGGTGAGATTAACACTGTACGCGGTAATAAGAACTGGATGCGCGCTCGCGAGGGTGTCCTGTCATCGCAACATTTCGGTGATCAGCTTGATCTCCTCTACCCCATCATTGAAACAGGCGGCTCAGATTCCGCCGCATTCGACAACGTGTTGGAGCTCCTCGTTGTGAACGGCGTTGTCACTTTGCCCGAGGCCATCATGATGATGATCCCCGAAGCTTGGCAAGGAAACGAACATATGGAGCCGGAGAAGAAGGCATTCTACAACTGGGCTGCCTGCCTCCAAGAGCCTTGGGACGGGCCTGCACTTTTCACTTTCAGTGACGGCCGCTATTGCGGTGCCAACCTCGACAGGAACGGTCTCCGCCCGTGCCGTTTTATCATCACCAGCGAGGATATCATGGTCTGTGCCTCCGAGGTTGGAGCCATTTACATTCCGCCGGAGAAGGTTGTGCAGAAGGGCCGCTTGAAACCAGGTCGCATGCTTCTCGTCGATACCCTCGAAGGGCGCGTCGTTGACGACAAGGAGCTCAAGCGCAACACTGCTTCGAAGAAAAATTTCGCTTCTTGGGTCGAGTCCCACGTCTTACATGTCCCCAACATCATCAAACGCGTTAAGCGCAGTAACGTCCAGCTCGAGCCCACGCTCGATGATTACACCATCAGCACAGACCCCAAGCTTCTGGCCTTCGGATTCACGTTAGAACAGCTTCATCTTCTTATGCTTCCAATGGTCACCGATGGGAAGGAAGCTCTCGGATCCATGGGCAACGACGCTCCTCTCGCCTGCATGGCTACCCAGCCTCGCCTCATCTATGATTACTTCCGTCAGCTCTTCGCCCAAGTCACCAATCCTCCTATTGATCCCATCCGTGAAAGCATCGTCATGTCTCTCGAGGCTTATGTTGGACCCGAAGGAAATCTTCTTGATATGAAGCCCGAGCAGTGCCACCGTATCCTCTTGCCGTCACCCGTAATTTCCATCGAGGAGATGAATGCCATGAAGAACCTCAAATCCGCATACACCACATGGCCTTCTCGCACCATCGATATAACTTTCCCTAAGGCAGAGGGTCTCCCTGGGTACCAGCTTGCTTTGGAGCGTGTTTGCAGCGAGGCTACCCAGGCCATCGAAGACGGTGTCAAAGTTATTGTCCTTAGTGACCGTGCTACTGGACCCAACCGTGTCCCGCTTTCTGCCTTGATTGCCTGCGGCGGTGTTCACCATTACCTTACGTTGCAGAAGAAGCGTGCTAGAGTCGCTCTCATGGTTGAGACTGCTGAGGCCCGTGAAGTTCACCATCTCTGCGTTCTCGTTGGTTATGGCGCCGATGCTGTTTGCCCTTGGCTAGTGATGGAGACTATTCACAAAGTTGCTCGCGAGGGACTGTGAGTATGCCGTTTTCTCGTTTCCGTGTTCTTTTGATACTGACCGTTTGGATACAGTGTGAAATCGGAGCTTACTGCTGAGAAGCTCCTCGACAACTACCGCAAATCAGTTGATAACGGTATCCTCAAAGTCATGTCGAAGATGGGTATCTCGACTCTGCAATCCTATAAAGGTGCCCAGATATTCGAAATCTTGGGTCTGCACAACGAAGTCGTGGAGAAGTGTTTCATCGGTTCCGCCAGTCGCATTCAAGGTGCGACCTTCGACCTGCTCGCCATGGATGCATTTGAGCTCCATGAGCGTGGATGGCCTAGCAGAGAGACAGTCCTCCCTCCCGGTATGCCAGAATCTGGTGAATACCACTGGCGTGATGGTGGTGAGGCCCACATCAACGACCCATCCGGTATTGCCAACCTCCAGGACGCCGTCCGCGAGAAGAACCAGGCCGCTTATGACTCCTATGCACGCAACGCCAATGAGCAAGCCAAGCAGGTTCATCTTCGTGGTCTACTCGAATTCCGCTACGAGAGTGCTACACCTATTCCCATCGAGCAAGTTGAGCCTTGGAACGAAATTGTCCGTCGCTTTGTTACCGGTGCCATGTCTTATGGTTCCATCTCTATGGAGGCTCACTCGACGCTCGCTATTGCGATGAATCGACTCGGCGGCAAGTCCAACACTGGTGAGGGTGGCGAAGACGCCGAGCGTTCTCAAGTCTTTCCTAACGGTGATACTATGCGTTCTGCTATCAAGCAGATTGCATCTGGTCGCTTCGGTGTTACTGCCAACTACCTTGCCGATGCAGATGAGCTTCAAATCAAGATGGCCCAGGGTGCGAAGCCTGGTGAAGGTGGTGAACTCCCCGGTCACAAAGTTTCTACTTCTATTGCTCGTACTCGCCACTCCACTGCTGGTGTAGGTCTTATCTCCCCTCCCCCCCACCACGATATCTACTCCATCGAGGACCTCAAGCAGCTCATCTACGACTTGAAGTGTTCGAATCCACGCTCTCGCGTTTCCGTCAAGCTCGTCTCGGAGGTTGGCGTTGGCATTGTTGCTAGTGGTGTCGCCAAGGCCAAAGCCGACCATATCCTAATTTCTGCTCATGATGGCGGAACTGGTGCTTCCCGTTGGACCGGTATTAAGTATGCGGGTCTCCCTTGGGAGCTTGGCCTTGCCGAGACTCATCAGACTTTAGTCCTCAACGACTTGCGAGGACGTGTTACTGTTCAAACCGACGGACAAATCAGAACCGGCCGAGACATCGCCGTAGCTTGTCTGCTTGGTGCAGAAGAATGGGGTTTCGCGACTACACCGTTGATTGCCATGGGTTGTATCATGATGAGGAAATGCCACCGTGAGTTCGCCGGATCCTCTCGGGAGTTCAAGTATCTAATATAACATTTTTCTAGTCAACACTTGCCCTGTCGGCATTGCTACCCAAGACCCTCAGCTTCGCGCTAAGTTCGCTGGTCAGCCTGAGCAAGTTATCAACTTCTTCTACTACCTCGCCGAGGAGCTGCGTGGCATTATGGCCAAGCTTGGATTCCGCACCATTAATGAGATGGTTGGCAGGGCCGATATGCTCAAGGTTAATGAGCAATTGCGCACCCCCAAGACTGCACACCTTGACCTCTCCGCGATCCTCAAGCCAGCATGGCAAATGCGCCCTGGTGCTGCTACTTACCGGGTCCGACAACAAGACCACAAACTTTATGTTCGCCTCGACAACAAGTTTATCGATGAGGCTGAGCCCGCCCTCGCCAAGGGCCTGCCTGTCCACATCGAATGCGACGTGACCAACACTGATCGTGCTCTTGGAACCTCTTTGTCCTACCGTATCTCAAAGCTCTACGGCGAGGAGGGCCTTCCCAAGGACACCATTCACATTCGTATGAGGGGTTCGGCTGGACAATCCTGTGGCGCTTTCCTTGCACCGGGCATTACCATTGAGTTGGAAGGTGATGCCAACGATTACGTTGGGAAGGGTTTGTCTGGTGGAAGGCTTATCGTATACCCGCCCAAGCAGTCAACATTCAAGGCCGAAGAGAACATTATCATTGGAAACGTCTGCTTGTATGGTGCTACTTCTGGAGAGGCATTCATTCGCGGCGTTGCTGCGGAGCGTTTTGCTGTTCGTAACTCTGGTGCTAATGCCGTTGTTGAGGGTTGTGGTGACCACGGCTGTGAATACATGACCGGTGGTCGTGTTGTCGTCTTAGGCTCCACAGGCCGCAACTTTGCCGCCGGCATGAGTGGAGGCATTGCTTATGTTCTCGATACAGCCCACACCTTCGCTTCTAAGGTGAATATGGAAATGGTCGAACTCGGCAAGGTTACAGATCCCCGTGAAATTGCTGCGCTTCGCGGCCTCATTGAAGACCACCGTCACTATACTGGGTCCGAAATTGCTGATCGTGTCCTCCATGACTTCCATCACCTTCTTCCCCTCTTCGTCCGTGTCATGCCCCTTGACTACAAGCGAGTATTGGAGGAGCAGGCTGTCCGCGAGAAGGAAGAGAAGCTGCGCCAAAGTGTCATCGACCTTGTTCCCTCTCGTACTGCCAGCCAAGTTGATTTGGCGTCTGAGATTCTCGAAGATATCCTCTTGCCCAAGACCCCCTCCGCTACTCCCGCAGCTCAGGCACCCAAACCTCGCCATGAACCTTCCGTGGTCGATCTTGAAGACTCGTTCGTCGACGAATCAACCACCAAGAAGCGTCTCGACAAGCTTGACAAGACTCGTGGTTTCATGAAGTACAAGCGTCTCGGAGAAGCCTACCGTCCTCCTCGCAAGCGTGTCAAGGACTGGAAAGAAATCTCTGGCCGTTTAACGGAGAGCGAACTCAAGTATCAATCTGCTCGCTGCATGGATTGTGGTGTCCCATTCTGTCAATCCGACACCGGTTGCCCGATTTCCAACATTATTCCCAAATGGAACGATCTCGTATTCAAGGGCCAGTGGCAAGAGGCGCTTAACCGTCTGCTGATGACCAACAACTTCCCCGAGTTCACTGGTCGTGTTTGCCCCGCTCCCTGCGAAGGTGCATGTGTTCTTGGAATCAATGAGCAACCCGTGGGCATCAAGAGCATCGAATGTGCAATTATCGACAAGGTGGATTTTATTACCTTACTGGTTGACGTTCATAATCTGACAAATAACTTTGTTCGCAGGGCTTCGAGATGGGATGGATGGCGCCTCGTCCGCCCGGCTTTAGGACTGGAAAGAACGTTGCTATCATCGGCTCCGGACCCGCCGGTCTTGCCTGTGCCGATCAATTGAACAAAGCAGGCCATTGGGTCACCGTGTATGATCGTAATGACCGTATGGGCGGTCTTCTCATGTATGGAATTCCTAAGTATGTGTCGTTTTGATCGCCGTCTACATCCTATTGACTTGACTTGCAGCATGAAGCTCGACAAGGCCATCGTGCAAAGGCGCCTTGATCTCATGGCAGCTGAAGGTGTTGTGAGTAACTCCGCCTGCCCTTACTCCGGTTTCCACTAAAATCTTTTCTCCAGACTTTCGTTCCTAATACTCATGTGGGCGTTGACGTGGATGCCAATGAGCTCCGTGACCAGTACGATGCTGTCGTCATCTGCACTGGTGCTACATGGCCTCGCGACTTGAAGATCCCCAATCGCAATGCGAATGGTATACATTTCGCTATGGAATATCTCCAGGTGTGTGCGCCCCTCTATTCATCGGATTTTTATCTCAACCTTCTGCATAGTTGAACACCAAGTCACTTTTGGACTCTGAGCTCCAGGATAATACGTACATCAGCGCAAGGGGCAAGGACGTCATTGTTATTGGTGGTGGTGACACTGGTAACGACTGTATCGGTACTGCTATGCGCCATGGTGCGAAATCTGTCGTCAACTTTGAGTTACTTCCTAAGCCACCTGCATCGCGTGGTCGGGACAATCCTTGGCCACAGTGGCCCCGGTGAGTTGGATCATTTACGTTGGTGGCCTCCTTTGCTGAGCTCCTGCTCCAGTATCTTCCGTGCCGATTATGGCCATATCGAAGTTGCTGCTCACTTTGGCAACGGTTAGCTTTCTCCCAATGAATTTAAATCGTTGATCCTCGTTGACCTTGGAAGCTAGATCCTCGCGAGTACTGCATCTCCACCAAGGACTTCGTCGTCGACGAGGACAACAACCTTGCTGGTTTGAACACTGGTGTGTCGGATTAGAAACCTTTATATTCCTTGTATCCTGACGACGTACGTGACCAGTTCGCGTCGAGTGGACCAAAGATAGCGGTGGCCGCTGGAAGATGGAAGAAGTTCCAGGTTCCGAAAAGTTCTTCCCCGCCCAACTTGTTTTCCTTGCTCTCGGTTTCTTGGGGCCTGAGGCCACTGTGGTCAAACAGCTCGGTCTCAATCAAGATGGTCGTTCCAACATCCAGACCCCTCCCAGAGTATGTACAAATATCCACTCCTGCTGTCTCTTTCGAGTCTAATTCTCACCTTCCGCAGAAATATTGTACCAGTGTGGAGGGTGTCTTTGCGGCTGGCGATTGCAGACGTGGCCAGTCCTTGATTGTCTGGGGTATAAAGTGCGTATGGTTCGTTCTTAAGCTTTCCAATGGATGCTCATTCATATGCAGCGAGGGTCGCGGTGCCGCTGCTGAAGTTGATGCTTACTTGTCCGGTTCGACGAGGTTGCCTCTCGTAGGAGGTATCAAGGCTAGGGTAAGATGGTGCCAGGTCCTATCCGTGAACAAGGTACTCATGTCGCACTTCACCAGACTTTTGTCCCTCCCCCGAGCAAATCGAGTCAAAGCTCTCGACCTGTCGAAGCAGAAGCCTAGAAGCCGATGGTGTCCGTATCAAAAGTTTTCTTCCGTCATGGTCTCATGTATCCATCGCGTTCTGTATTATTACATTTTTTGTCATTTATGCCACCCATGTGTTACGACGCAGTAGTGAAGTGTTATTATGATTCTTTCGGATCCAAGTGAATAAGGGGCTGATTAGTGACTCGTGATAAAATTTGTGCGAGGAATAAATAACAAAGAATCATAACCCTTCACTGTAGTTTGCGCTACCCAAAAAGTCTGAAAATTGAGCTACGCTCCTGTACATCTCTGCTCTTCCCACGGATGGCCCAGATACCCCAGTTGGTCTTGACCATAACGCGAGGGTCGAAGTCTGCAATCTCCCATTTTTCGCTACCAAACGAGTTAGGACCAGGAGTGATCACCCATTCAAACTCGCCAGCAACTTGAGGTGCACTAGAAAGTGAGCGAATGTCACGTTCGACATCCGTTGGGGAGAAGCCTGTGACGAAGATCGAGCATTTGCTGGCGAGAAGCATGGGTAGGACAGGACCCCACTCGGTTGGGGAAGCAATTTGCAAGAGTGGCTGGCCATTCTCATCTACGGACTCTGGCGATGGGAAGCCGAAGCCAGGAGAGAACATGAAGAAGACATCGCTGTATGGGTCTAACGTGTGCTGGAACTGTGCGTGAACATCGGCGTAATTGGCTTGCATTCCCGTGATCGTAAGCTGAGGAGTATACGGGACTGTGTACGACGGAACCCCGTATCGCTGGAGCGAGTCTCGCGTGCGTTTGAGACGGGCAATAGGGGCTGGTGTCGGTGGCTCGTATACGTTCGGTAGATATTCAGGTTTTTTCTCCATTACTTCGTTTGTGGCCTCAGTCTCTGGAGTTCCAGCAGATGCAGAGCTCATTGCCCCATCTGCGTTAGCCGATGTATCGGATACAGGTGAAGTCGTAGGACTCGTGGCAGCAGAAGTTCTGGCCGTTTCGTTCTTTGGGGGTTTGGGCAATGAAACCTGGGGTCCGATGAAGAAGAGGTGGAAATGGGTCGAGGGGAAGAGCATGGTCAATTGCTCCCATACATGAGGAGGCAAAGAGGATTCAGCGCGCGCTCCGAGGACGAAAACGCGTACTTGAGGCTTGCCTACGGCGGCTTCTTCCGTCTCCGGTGCACCCGGCTCGACGTGCAGCGTACTCCGCAGAGCTGATGAAATTTATGGTATGTAACAATCAGTATATGCGCTACTTTCCTGGATTGAATTCTAGATGGAAAGAGATCTCACCTGCGAGAGATCGACTACCCTCCGGAGTAAGCCGTTGATTATTCAGTGTCAAGTTGCTGTACTGGTGCAAAGCGCTTCCGATCGTGATGGGATAGGTGAGAAGTTTGCTCGCATGTCGACGCGACCTTTCAGTGTCCATGGAATTGAACCCTCGGGTATACCAAAACACGTCCCAGTTTGCGAACGATATGGCTTCCTCATAACCCTGCGGACCTATTTCAGAGCCGAAAAGGTTGAGTGAACTTTGCCGAAACAAGAATAGACGGAACAGAGAGCTCACCCGGTAGCTCGAACTCACGAAGTCGTCTCCCACTCCTCAAGTCGTGTTCGTCCTCGTTAGCTTCCCGTAAACGCAGGCAGTACTTTTGGTGTTCTGCATCCTCTTTCCAATGCTCCTCCGAGCAATGGGTCGGCCAACCACAGTCTGGGCACTCAAATTTGACTGCACGCGGTTGTGCTTGTGTATGAGCATGAACGTGGGTGTGGGAGCCTGCGCATACGGGACAGGGAGCAAGCTGCTTGATGGCTTCCCCTCTGGCGCGTACTGCGGGAAAAGGAGACTTGGAGAAGGGATGGAAGAGGTTGTCCTCAGTAAGGATAGGAACGGGTTCAGTCGGTGTCGACTGTTTCTTGTTCTTTCTCAGGAAACTAAAGATTAGTCTGCTCTGGCTTGCATTGTTAACGTTCCGAGGGAGACTGAGGGAGGCAGGGCGAAGGAGGACTGAACGGGCGGGCAGCCGGGGCAGGAGCATTGGAAAATGGTAGTTTATTGATATTACCATTTTCTAACCCTCTGTTGTCGTCTGTTGTCCATCGCCGCCCATTTTCACCTTGCCTTGTCCCTCAACAACCATGGCCGCTCCTCGTCAAGCATCTGTCTCCCGCAAAACTAGCGAAACAGAAATCGAGGTCTTTATCGACCTTGATTGCGCCTCAGGCTCTAATGTCAAGCAGACAATTGAAGTTTCTACCGGAATCGGTTTCCTCGATCATGTGCGATTACTAGTCCGCTCAATAAACGGTCGTATTTATGTACCCTCTACCAGATGTACACTGCCCTCGCAAAGCACGGTGGCATGTCCCTAACCATGAAGTGCAAGGGTGATCTTTGGATTGATGACCACCATACTGCAGATAAGCGATGAAATCCCAAGTCACATCTCTCAGTTTGTCCAACTATCATGGTAAACACAGGACAGCGCCATTGCACTGGGTACTGCTTTCAAACAAGCTCTCGGCGAAGTTCGCGGCATTAGGCGATATGGAACAGGTTTTGCTCCTTTGGATGAGGTCAATGACAAATTGTTCTCCACCATTATCGCCGCTTCATCCTTCCCTTCTTCCAGGCTCTTTCGCGCGCTGTTATCGACATTTGTTCTCGGCCTTACTGCGTAACTGACCTCGGACTGAAGCGCGAGAAGATCGGCGACCTCTCCACGGAGATGATCCCTCATATCTTTTACTCATTCGCAATGGCATCTGGCGTAACCCTTCACATCGATGTCCTCAGAGGTGAGAACGATCACCATCGGTATGTCCAGCTACTCCCGCGAGGACTACTTCCTGACTACCCTCTCTAGCTCCGAATCGGCCTTCAAGGCTTTGGCCTTGGCAATCCGTCAAGCCATCGAAAGGACAGGCAGCAATGATGTCCCTAGCACTAAGGGTGTCCTTTGAATCTATCCCATGTGTCACAGGCAATAAATATATACACAAGTTCAACCAGGGAGACAAAAACACGACTACAAAATACAAGATTTTCCCTTATCCCCAGAAGATGCATTGTTTCTCTCGAGGAGGATTCAGCTTGGCACCTTTGGGGCATTTGAATGCTTCAGCAAACTCGGGAATATTGGACACAGTTCCGTCAACTCGATAGCGGCTTGGCGAGTGGGGATCTGTACGGATACGCTGAACCTATGCAACGGACCGGTTTGAGTGGTTCCACACAATAGTAGGTGATACTCACTGCCGCAGCTGGCTTCATGGCCCGAGCCCAGATACGTCCAAAGGCAATGAAAAAGAGTTGTTCCCTGGAGATACAGACACCGAGAGCAATGAGCAAACGTAATTAATTCAACAATTAGGGACATGCCTAGTATAATTCAACCCAGGTAGCAAGTATTCGCGACCAGCTTCCAAGGAGTTGTCAAACTGCGCTTTCCACGCTCGGAATGCTTGGATCAGGCCGGTATCTCCGATGTTCTCGCCGGACGTGCTAACAAACGATGAGAGGAGGTTGAGTCAACTAAAAACTTGTCTTACAGATTTCCCTGTGAAAAACCTGTGTCAGAATTCTAGCCACCAAACTAGGATCACCACTCACGTTGACATGTATCTTCCCTCCCTTTCCGTCATCAATGGTATATGCTAGAATGCCATCAACTTTTACATTGACTTATATGAAACGGGTACACACCAGAGAACTGTTTGACAATACAGTCTTGCTTAACCTTGAATCCTTCGCTTGTCGAGTTCGTCCACCATTCCTCGAGTTTACCTTTCTGGTTATAGAGTCGTCCAGCGGAATCAAATGCATGCTAATGCACGAGATCAGGAATGGTCATGGTAGCGGGAATTATGAACGCACAGTCAACTCATGTGAAGCGACATGACCGAAAGCGCCATAAGAAAGGTATCCCGGCCTAGAGGACTTGTCAACTATACTTCACAAAGGTCAACATTTACGGAGCATACCATTCCTGCGAGAAGAAAGGAGATTGGAGGATACCGGCTGGAAAGACGATCTAAACGGATATGTCATTCCATACATAGCCATAGGAGATTCCAGGTTACCTCGTTAGCAGGCGGGTTGAAATAAGCATTGACCATGGAAGGCCACATCTCCCATGACTCTGGGTCTCTGCTTCGCTCAAGCGTTAGCCACTTCTTGGCTATCTCGCTAGCCCTGTTTCAACCTGGTTGAGCACGCCGCCAATCCTGAGATTAACGCACTGACTGGGCATTCAGCATATTGTTGAAGAAATTGACCTTGTCCACCTTCACAGTGCTATAATATCTGGCGATGGACCGAGAGCTTTCTGTATCTGGAGACAAAGGGTACCCGACTTTGACTCGGATTGCGTCTGCCTATGATGGCATGAAGTCCGCAAATATGAGAAGCGATCAAGTATGCTTACTTTCTCTGCGGCAGCCTTGGCAGATTCTTTATCCATCCAATCGATGTGGGGAAGCGACGCCTTGAATGCCTTGACAATGTCGGTGATGACCTTGGTTCCTCTCTTCCTCGACTCGCCCCTGAAGGTCTCGTTGACGAAGTATCTCCCTGCAGCGAAACCCAGCGTCTCTTCGACCTTGCCAACACAATATTCGCCACGATCACCAACTGCGCCTTTCTTGATACCGGTCAATGCCTCCAACAGGGTACGCTGCGCTTGCCAGGCATTCGTGTTCATGCCAAGGTAAGGCGATAACGCGAGGGCGACCCTAACCACGAGATATGATTCGATAACTTCGTCCGGTGTATCGTTCAAGATATTTGCCAAAGACTTCGCGTACGCAGGATATGTCATAATAATACGCTCGGGGAATCTCCGAGGAGTAAACGTAGAGAAGTATGTTGGGAAGTCGATCTGAGGTAAAGCATCGAAGAGGGCGGAGGGATGGACAGGGTTGTACGTTGCGATTGGGTCCTGGAACAAGATATCTCTGACGAAGGACGTCAGTAGATGTGTGTTGTTGGTGTACCCAAGCTACTCACAGATCAAGACTGGCCTTTGCCATCTTCCCCTCAAAATCGACAACTTTCTCCGCAAGCTTACGAATGTCCCGATGTTTGGGAGGCTTGTCTTTGTCGTCGTCATCGCCTCCACCGTCATCATCGCCATCCCAAGGTGGCCAGGGCCAAGGCGGCCACATTCTCTGGGTTTTCTCTTTAACAGAGAAGCTAGTCTGCTTCTTGTTGTTGGCAACTCCCATCTCGAACTCCTCTCCTTCATTGCCTTCGTCAAGAATAGTAAGGAAACGCTCAACGACAGTCCGATAGAGTTTTCTAATAGCCTTTTCCTCAAAATATTCCTGTAGAAGGTCAATACCGTGGGAGGAGAGGGTAAAATCAATCCAAGACCAACCTTCGAAGGGAGACCGAAGTCGGGTTGACTGAACCACAATACCATGTGGTTTGGGTCAACTCCAACGTCACCTTCAATATCAAATGAAAACAAAGAATCAATGCCTAAAACAAACCAACTCAGTTTATGCAATGGGGCAGATGGACATTCTCATTCATACCCCGAGAGTGGATGAACGCAAGTGCGGCCGTCAATCCCCTAGATTTCTTCTTTCCTTCTGTCGCGCTAATGTCTGTATCCTCTTCCCTAAACAACTTTCTGACGGTTTGAACGAAATGTTCCAAGGGAACACTCCCAATTTCATCCAGGTGTGCCTCGTTGAGACAGGAAGAATACATATCGCGGAGTTTGCGAAGAATCTCCTGGTCGTAGGAGTCTTGTGCCAAAGATGATGCAGACTCGTCCGATGACTCCAGGATTTGCTGAATGACCTGCTTGTTTTGTTGCGCCAAAGCCTCGAAGTTGCCGAAACTACTTTTGTCAGCTGGTAAAGGGTGAGCTTTCAACCATCCATTGTCTAGGTTGAAATGAGCAACGCGGACTCGAATATCACTGGAAGAGACATCCACTCACTGACGTATTCATAGAAATTCTCGCATGGATCCTGAGTCGTATCCAAAGAAGAAAGGATGGCTCCAGACAAAACTATACAATGGGGCTCCATGCATACATTCTATAATTCGATTATCCAGGAGACTGTTAAAACATTTGTTATGAAAGTTTACCTTGTCAGGACCTCCAGTGGGCTCGGGAACAGGTATAGGTTTCGCCGTTTTTGTCACCTTGGCGGTGGTGGTCATAGTCGTCGTTGCCGTCACCGTCCCAACTCTCGTGGTCGATCCAACCTGAGTCTTCGTAGTCGTCGTTATTTCCGTCTCCGTGAGAATCCGCGTTTCGGTCCGAGGCAAAGTTCGGTACTCAGTCGTCGTGAAGATGCGCGTAATCGTACCTCCGGGGTGGCGGTCACGTTCAAGAGCGAGTTTGTGTTGGGCACCAGCGAAGAGACCGATGAAAACCTGACCATTTCAAGTTCACAAATGCTCGTAAAAATAGGTTCAGCACGCTTACTGAGCTAGCCAGAAGCAATACAAGTGCTATAATCAAAAGAATCTTGGTAAGAGGTGTAAAAGGTTCCTGAGCAACAGCATTGAGGCGTTCCGAGAACGACGGTGAGTCGCGAACGTTTCCTTCAGTCTCTGCATTCCGGAGTAAAGGTGCTCCTTCTACACAAGAGAGGGCGTTAGGACGCAGAAGTATATGCGCATACACCAGCCAACCTCACGCACCATGGTCAGTCGACGGTCCAGGTTCTCTGTCCGCCATCGTGACGGACGATACACCGGGCCAAATTTATGTCCTGAAAACGAGGCAGTCGCCGCTTATATGGATGGTAGAGAAGAAAGGTGGCCTCGAGGATGTCGTGTGGATGCTGCGAGGTGACGGGATGCGCGTCTCACACGACGAGTTTAACAAGCTCGGTCACACGCATATCGTGCGAGACGTCATCATCACAAATGACGCACTTGGTATCAATTGATCCCCTCTGGAGTCGAGCTTCAAGCTTCGGGCTTCAAGTCCGTCAAGATGATTCTTTCACAATACGCACAAGTTTTGTTGTAGTCGACGTACGGTCCATAACCATGGGACAAGATTAGCATTGACTATTCAATAGAAGCGTAGTACACTACACGTTTTGAAAATAAACACCCAAGCCACGAACAACCGACCAAAACCAGAACCCAAGAATATCCATTTAGAAATGCGTATTGGTGCGACAGCACATAAAGGGAACTACAACCCTCGTCACCAACATCACCTCGTACAAAGGACATGTGAGTACATACCTAACAAATACTGGGCTGAGCGACCGGGACAGGCAAATGCAAAATTGCACCAGACCATACGTCATACCCAAGGCAGAGGGACTCGGAACGAAGGCCTTTACCAGCAACATGTTAATTCTGACAAGATCTTGAATGCTCTTTTCTATGGTTGGATGCAACACGAGGTACTCACAAGAATCCCATGCAGGCGACCCTGACGAAAGCCAACAGGACCGCGACACCGATCCAGAGCCCGATCATCGTCAGTTTGTCAGGTCTCGCCGTTCCAGGTTTCAATCCGGTTTTCGCGACGAAATTCAAAACGGGCAGAAGAAGAAATGGTATGGTCCAGAGCTTCATCCCAAAATGATAAAGTCGAGCGTGATTATATCGCGCGAGGATCTTTGGCATTACCAACACAGACAACAGCGCCGCTCCTAGACCGGAAGTTGCCAGCGCGAACCCAATCTCTTGTGGCTGACACCGCTCAATTCTCAGCATCAAAAGTATATAGAAAGTGCAACGAACCGGGAAGCCCAATCCGCCATGCTCAACAGATGAATAACAGAAGAGGACGAAAACGACGTCGAAAGCAGTCGATATGAAACCGAGGGCGCATGCAGAAGTGCATATAGCTCGAATTATTGGTCTACCCAAGAGTTGTTTGATATTGTACCTCTCCTCGGAGATGGAATCTGGAACTATGACTTTCTGACGGTTCGTAGCCCCATATCTTGTAGTGGCCGGAAGCCCTTCTCCACTACCCTCTCCATTTCGACTCTTCTTTAAAGTCTACCAAAACGACATGAAGTCAACACCTGCCAGATGAACATGCGCCAGAACTAGGAGCACCTCTTTCAAGAAGAAACAACTCGAGAAGAAGCCGAGGGTGCAGAAACCTGTGATGGCACAACATGGCAAGAAGTAAGGATGCTTCTTGAAAAATGGATGATTAAAGAACATAGGGAACTTGTCCGTCGGGTTTGACAGGCTACCCCCTATCATGGGACTAGAAATCCGAGCGATTAAGTCAGAATCGTAATCAAGCAGCGGCGTAGGGATTTGAGAAGATCCGATGATGGAATGGAAGATACATGGCAGAAGATGTCCATCAGAATGACGTTGGTTTAAACCTTGGGCGGTTACTCACCCTATGATGGTGCCAATCGGCCAGAAAATCCCAAATAATGAATACGCGAAGGCTTGATTACTTCTATTGGTGATTTCACACAACACAGAGGGAATAACAGCAACGTTTCCTGAGAAGAGGCCCGCTAGCAGAAGTCAAGGATTAGCGGGTCCGTCTTTTTATCGACTAAACTGCTTCAGGATGTCGTCCCGACATCAAAGGCGTTTACTGGTTATAGCCAAGCGCAAGCAATGGGAGATTGGAATCAAAACTTGAACTTACCAAGGCTTCTTGATATTAGGATACTATTGAAATCCCAGGATAATCCAAATATCAAGCTTGTCAGTGCTAGTCCGGCAGTTCCCGCTAGGATTACTGGGCGTCGACCAACAGTGTCTAATGGGCTAAGTCAGTTCCTAACAGGTGAACAGGAATTGGTGCTGACGTACCGGCAAGAAATCCCCATGGATACATGGCAATCAACTGAGCAAAGGAAAATACACTCTCCTAGTGAAGGATCGTCAGGGCCATTCCAAAACCAAATCAATCTAGGAGCATACCACTAAACCACTGTAGTAACCAACCGACGTTGGGTCGCGCGTAACGCCCAAGTCCCAAATCAACTCATTGATGTAAGGAAAGATGTGCGTAAAATTGAGAGGGTCTAGAGTGCGGAGGAGGCACAAGACAGCGAGCTGAGCCTTTGGCAATGGCGTCTGTCCTCCTTCAAGGAGCGCTTGAGTCTCGGTATTCGCGTTTGGGGTCACAATGGACTCGCTATCATCTGGGATTGATCCACAACCGCTGGACTGCACATAAGCGCCTGTACTGGCCGATCGGTCCATCTGTCAGCTAAGTAGTAGAATGATAAAGACACAGAGGTTGATCCAAATACCGATATCGTGTCCGAGTATTTATGCGTTTCGGGCGCTGCAGGTTTACCCTAAGGGAAGGTCTCCGTCAGCCTTGCATGGGTGACACTAAAGGCGTGCTCGGGGAATACCAATGTTCGTTTTAGGTCAATTTCCACCTGAGGTTGCGTTAGTATGGGGCCGGAGAGAAGAAACGATACGTGAAGCCCAAGAAACAGGACACCAGGTTGGGGTAGTTAATATTAACAACAGGAAAGCAGCCTACTGTTGGTTACGTCTTCTGACTGTTGTAACCCTGTGTGACCGCCTCGAAAAGCCTTTCGGCGCTTTCGCAGTCATAAATGGTTCTCTCCTGATGGAGGATATTATAAGGTTTTCGTGTTGATAGGTCTGAAACTACAACTCAAGCGCCTAAAGTTGTTGGAGAAACCAGTTCCACGACGATGGCAGCTGCTTGAACAACTTACTGCTGGTACAACAATGGGTCCTAAAATAGCCCGATCACTGGGACAGGTTTCCGCTCCCTAGAACTAAGAGCGCATCGGGGTATTCAAGTCTCCTACACAAGGCCCGCGACCCTCCTTCTTCATATCCATTACTTTCCAGAATTTACACCCCTTGCCCTCATTCTGAGCGCCCGCATAACAGGTCCACCAGTACCTATCCGTTTCCCCATCTGTCCTGTTCTTCATGTCCGGCCGTAAAATCGTTGGAACGCCACAGTAGCATTTGGGTATGCTCTGCGGACGGAAATCAGGTCTGTAGAATCGAAAGGTGATATTAATTCTGCAGATCGACGGCGAGTATGTAGACGGCAACCAGGAAATAGAGGTTCCTAATTGGGGTGACGCCGGCGCTTCAGGGCGTACGTCAGTGGTGGGGGCCATGGGTGGACGGAAAATGTCTATGGTAGGTTGCGGAGGAATGGCATGCTTGAACTTTTCTTGGCATGAAGCATGCATGATGATTAACTGAAATCACCAGACATGGGAATGCCATAGTTGGCAACGTGTGTAAGGAACGTCACATTTCAGCATGAGGATGGAGAATCGTGAGCGGTATGAAGGATGTTAACGCACGGAATTATGGGGCAGGGAAATGTTGAATGTCCTTGCCTGTCGAGACTCAACTTCATCGGTCGGTATAACCTCGCGCAGTCGAAACACCCTCGTGGTGCCTAAATAAAAAGATCAGGCATCTTTCCAGAATGAAAAATTAATGGGATACCACACCTAGACTTAACGATGCGATGGTCGGATAAGGGCCCAGATAAGTAAGTTGGTCGGAATGAAAACCAACACTCTCCTTTGCCCCTTCATAGCAATTCGACGCTGCGACATTCGCTCTCCATACCGGATTAATGGATCCAGAGTCATCTTCTAGGTTTCCGCCGTACTCGAGTGGGTAGCGTTTCCGCTCCCTGAGCTCTCCATTAACGATCTTCTCAATGATCTTGCATGCTTGCTCCATCTCTGGCGGAAATACCTTAGGGGGATCCGTCATGCGTCCATTATACCTGTATTAGAGCCACGTTAGATAACGATCATGCAGAGTGAAATGTCGTTACCATACGATTGGGACGTATGGTAAACAAAGGATCACGTACCAATACCGTGCTGCTTCCTGCCATTCAGCAGCATCCCTTTCGTCCCCCTTTTCGTCGTCCTTTGACCTTGCGTAGAAGGATGTACGATGAGGACTCTCTACAACTCTATCGAACAGCCACCATTTGTTACGCTGCCATTGCTTGGAGGCGTCTATCATCGTGTAAAAAAGTTGACAGGCCAGCTCGGGTGGAAGGACGGACAAATGGAGTGTACATGGAGTGTGCACCGCAACCATTGAAGGGTTCGTGAGCGTGAGCGGAGGCAGACTTTTGAGCCTGCGTTTGGATTTGTCCGGAGAGGGCGGCGGACGCAGAACTGCCATGAGATCCACTGGAGGTTTCAACAGGGGTTGAGGGTGGGAATGCCCTTTTGACTCTGGTTCCATTGTAGAACTTGACGACGTCTCTTCTGCTTGGGTAAGGTCTATCCGTTCTGTTGAAGATATTTTCGCCTTCTTGAGCCATCCGTCGAGGTTTGGTTTTTTTCTCTTCTTGTGTCCCTCTCCTTTTCGAACGCCATTATCACGTTCGTTGTCGTTCAGGAGTCTAGCAGCGCGCTGGACATCACCATCTGCAACAACAAGTGCTTCTAAAATTGTTTCATGGTCGATAACACGGTCGAGCAGGCTAGAGACGAGTGCAATGAGTGTTTCTGTGTCGCCATCGTGGTGGTTGTCCATTGTGCATCCAAGTCGCGCTCCTCGCTGACAAAGAGACGTGATTACGGGGCGATGCGACTATTTTTATCTCAACTCACGAAACATATCTTCTTTGAGCCGTTCTTATGAGCCTCTATGTGTACTTAAGCCTCATTAATTCTCAGGAATAGCATCCACCACTGCCCATCCTCTCTTCACTCCATACCCGCATCCACACCACTATTACCATGGGAAAACCAAATACAGGAAGTGCTCCCGCTACGACGCGAACGCTCAGCCATAGGAACACCATTGGCAACCACGAAGAGACCAGGACCACAAGCAGAGTTTCCCCTAACAGTTTGAGGGTGCGTCTTGCCCTCCTTATCATCACCACCTTGCTCTGATATCTATGATACAGAAGTGCTTGTTTCTTCTGATCTTGTGCACTGTATCTCTAGTCCATTTTGGTCTCGGGGGTCCAAAGCTCGTTGGACAAGTGTTGGAAATATCTCCAGACAACGGCAAGAGTGTCCCCCTGTCGAATGCCCCCGCTCCCAAGCACCCATGCATATCAACTGTCCCCCCAATATCTAATACCGAGTACATCTCCCGCCAGACACGTCTCGCGCATATCTTGCAAGATTTCAACGCCGGAGCATACATAGCTGAGCCTGGTGCCCAGACTCAGTTCCTGGCTAATTTCTCCACTACCGATTGGAAACTCACGGAGCGACCGCTACTGGTTATTATCACCCCTCAGAAGGACGAAAAGGACGAAATCAATGCAAAGGTTTCCTTGCTTACCCCGAAGTTCGAGGCTACTCGAGCTAAGTTGTTGAAAATCCCGTCAGTGTCGGAATACATTGAGTGGGCAGAGGAAGAAGACCCGTACGCCGTAGCTGTCAAAGCCTTGGGCCTCACTTCCAATCAAAGTTCGTTAATGGACCTGGAAAAGAAGATATACATTGACAACAGTGCACGCCATTTCCACTATGATGGTTTCCAGCGCGCTCTCGCCGGTTCTGATGTGATCGTTACATCCGCGCCCAAGGAAATCAACGAACTGAGGGAGAGGAAGTCAGGAGCAGAGATCGAGATTCTGAAATGCGTCAACGAGGTACGCCGTTCTTTTACTCACTACCGTGGATCTTATAAATCGTGGTCTTCTCAGGCAACCCTCCTCTCCATGCGCTACGTTTATAAGCAAATGTACACCGGAATGCGTGAATCCGAAGCACGAAATATGATGTCTACTGCGTTTATTGAAGGCGGTTTGTCTGCTGGTGGATGCCTTACTCTCTTCGGAGGTACCTCTAATCTTCACATACCGCCCAAGTTCAACACTTGACAAGAATATGGAATCAGAGAACGCCGCCCTTCCCCATGGAAGCGGTACAGACAAAGCACTCAAACCTCCAGACTTTGCGCTCTTCGACTGCACAGCAAGTCTTCATGGATATTGGAGTGATGTCACCCGAGTGCGTGTCAACATCTTGTGGAGTGGAACAAATAACTCATTCTCGCAGACCGTTGCTTTACCCTCGTTCCGAATCAGTGCAGAGCAATGGAAAATATGGAATGCCGTCCACCTTGCGCAACAAGCCGCGATTCGTACTGCAAGAAGCAATATCACTGCACGATATGTTGACGAAGCCGCTCGCAAGATTTTACATTACTGGGGAGGACTTGACAAATATTTCACACACCGCTTGGGCCACGGTAGTTTCTTTTGCTCTCCTACTCAGCAACTGGCTAGAACATCGTCGCAACTAGGCATTGGATTGGAAGTACACGAACAGCCTTATCTCAACGGAGGCAGTGAGGACGTCATTCAAACGGGAAATACCTTTTCCAACGAGCCCGGCGTTTACATCGAAGGAGAGGTATGCGACTTATTCAACCTCCGATCTGTCTATGATAATATGAGCTAAAAATACCGGCTGACAGGTTGGAGTACGCCTGGAAGACTGTTTCTTCATCGATAACGACGGAAAGGCAGTATATTTGACGGCGGGGGTCGGTGGCCCTAGTCAGTCCCCTTACAAGCCCTGAGGCCTGATAACTTAAATATAATCAACGCAAGATATTGTTTTCAACGATGTACATTCAGTGCGACTACATACCAGAACTCGCAATCAACTACTATTTATATAAAATTAGGGGCTAAAGGTCAACCGGAAAGGAGCATAACAGACAAGAAGGTAAAAAGAGTTGAGCTACCTGTGAAGAAACTGGTATATGATAAGCGATTATTCGGTAGGGCGAGATACTACAAACAAGAAAAGGGTCAACGGCTGAAAAATACAGGCAAGGGAATACGTGATATGACCGAGAGGGGCGTATGAGAGAATCCGTTATAGATATAATGCGATATTCGTGGGATGTCGAACGTAAAATGCTCTGAGTATAGAGGTATGTATGCTGCGATGCTGAACGGATGCACGAATAATGCAAGGATTAGTGGAGATCGAGCAGCTCATCAGGGGTGGGAGTCGGGAGGGGTATAGCAGCGGGAGAGAGAGGAACAACGGGAGTGGGAGATTGAGCGGCTACATGACGAAGGAAAGGGTTACGAGTATGCATGCGCGAGATTGGAGATGCTGGATAGTTGAATGTGAACAAGATCAGTAAAATCCCCGAGTTAGGCGTACGTGCGAACTTACAGAGAACACCTGAAGAAAACCAACGGAAAGGCGCTCCCTCTCCATCCGCAAATGCATCGGGGTCGGGAGCCCCGTCATTTTCAGGAGTTGATGCCACTGGTGCTGGGGAGGTGGCATTACGACTGGATTGGGTAGAGCGAGCTGCGTCCAAGTCGTCGATGTCGTTCCTCATAGGAGCAGGCTCGATACGAGCTCGAGATTTGAAACTAAATGTGGGGCGTTCATAATGCCATGTTGGGAGGGTATTGCCGCCCCGACGGCGGGGAGAATTAGGAGGAAAAATGGACATGGAAGGGCGGAGAATGGATAGGAATTCCTCCAACGCTTCGGAGGGAAGCCCGGATCTGCGACGAACAGGTGAGCATATAGAAGAGGTTTGAAGTGTGGAGGTGGAGCTCACCGAGGGGATGCGCGGGGGGAGCTGTCGGCGGAGAGCCTGGATTCGTCGATATCAGGGGAACGGTCGACGATGCTCTCAGCCGGCGGGGAAAGAAGGCGAACAGGGTTTGGACGTGCAAAGAGAGAGTGATGAGGTGCTACCGCGGCGATGCGGACCGGGCGAGGGGCAACGAGGACGGGGTTTTCGTGAATGAAAGACATAATGTCGTGGATTGGGGGAGAGATTGATGGGAGGGGGCAGTCAGTCAGCGCCCGCAATTGCCGCTCTATTTGGTCCTGTTGTCCTCTGCCAAATATTGATCTCGGCCCGGATATGCTTTATATGATGTCACCACTCATCAAAATCCCCTCAACAGAGACGCTCATGAACGGTGCAGACATCGACGAGACCGCTTCCCTTTTACCTTCATTCGAAGCCCGGCAGCATGCAACACAAAAACGCACCCCTTTGCCTAAGGCCCAGCTCGCAATCCTGTGTGCTGTTCGACTTATGGACCCTTTGACTTTCACTCAGATGAGCATCTTCCGTCCTCAATCATCCCCAACAAGCTTACATTCCTCCAGATATTTCCATACATCAATCAATTCCTCACCTCGCTCAACCTCGTCTCCGACGAGTCGGAGATCGGCTTTTACAGCGGGCTTGTTGTGCGTTCGGTTAATGACTGGACTCCCTCTCCCTTTTCTTATGGCCGTATCAGGAATCTAGCTTTGCACTTTTCCAACTGCTATTCATATACCAATGGGCTCAGATATCCGGTGAATATCAAAGAATATTGTCCTTCTTTTATTAACCTGCGCCCTAGATATGGTGGGACGCCGTCCAGTCATTATCATAGGTACCACTGGCCTTTCGGTATCCACCATTCTCCTTGGCATTACATCTAGCCTACCGCACCTCCTGGTCGCCCGCTGTTTGGGTGCGCTGTACTCAATCAACTTAATTTTATCTCCCTTCTTATGGTATACGCTTAGCGGGTGCATTTTCGGGCATTGCCGCCGTGCTTCACTCGGTCCTGGGTGAACTCACGGACCAAAGCAACCAAGCCCTCGCCTTTCCAATCTATGGTCTATTCTGGCCACTCGGAAGCATCGTCGGGTAATTTTAACCTGATCTTCATGAACTCGGAGCCCAGCTAACCATGAGTTCTTATGAGGCCACTGATTGGCGGGACGCTTGCCAACCCAGCGGAACAATATCCACGCATATTTGGATCCTTCAGCTTCCTCAAATATCACCCCTACTTCTTGCCATGCTTTTCCTCGGGCTTTCTCGCTCTCACCACAGCTCTAGTTGCCTACCTCTTCCTGCGTGAAGTGAGTGCTTGATTTTTAATGCTCACCATTGTTCACTATGTAACATTATCTTACTTCAAAGACGCTTTCTCGCGATATCGTCTACCCTGGAGAGAGTGGTAACAAATTTGGGGCAGAATCTCCAACGACGTCACTAAATACTCAGCCATTCACGTCATGTACCACTGCACCTACCAACATTCCGACAGGTACGCATACACACCAGGAACCGTACACTCACCCGGAAACTATTGCTCGCAATGCTCGCCGTCACCACCATAAGACTGCTCTACTCGCTGCCCGTGTGCCAAATTATACGGTCCGAGAAATGTCAATGCGCGACCTCTTTTCCATCCCTATCATTGGTGCCTTGTGTCTCTCCGGCTGTGCCCTCTGCTTCGTCGCCACAGCATTTGATGCGGTCTTCGTCTTATTCTGTTACACTCCTATCGACTCCGGCGGTTTGTCTCTCGATGTGGGTTTCCCCGGATCTCTTGGCAGACTCCACCAAACGAGCTCACCAATCGATCGGGCTTTCCTAGGCATCCCAAATCGGATATGCACTTGCCATAGCGGGCACGTCTTCGATCCTGATTCAACTTACTATTCTCCCAAACCTCCTTCGAGCATTTTCACACGCGACATTACACAACTTCTTCATGTTCCTATGGCCCTTCACGTTTGCAGCATTGCCTATCTTGCACCTTACGATACGTTTCGGAGGGCCGACCCCTGGACCCCATAAACTTGGACTCGTGTGGACAGAAATTGTGTTCATCATGGCGCTGTCGAGGTTTGGTTGCCTTGCGTATTCGTAAGATACCCCAAGCCCCTTGCGCAGGCCGGATCTCACAGCGAGTATTTAGTGTTAGTCTTATTCTCTGCAAGGATCATGCTCCAGGACCGACAGCTCTCGCAAAAACGAACGGCCTCGTCCTACTTGGCATGTGCGTCGCCAGAGCGGTGGCACCTGCTTTCGTCAGGTTCGGTTTTATATACCTTCAAGAACATGCAGAATTCGTACCTAACCGCACATCCTCAGCTCGGTCTTCGCGTGGTCCGTTCAGCGCCAAATCATGGGTGGTTACTTCTGGATCGTTGTTATGCTCGTGATTAGCCTTCTTGGGTGCTCGCTGTCCAAAAAAATTGCTCATCCACGAGAATACGTTGGACCTGTCGTGATGTAGGTCGAACATCAGGTATAGCCCCTCAATATCCAGCATAGCCTCCTCGCGCATCCTTCATGTGTTTATTGTAGCAATAGTATGGTCATTATTTAGTACGCTCACCAACTGCGGAGCCAGTTTCGAATAGGGCCCTTCACTATTTGTAGTCTCAGTATCTCAGCTTCCGGACGCCACAACTGTCATACCATGGTACGATCATGAAAAAGTAGCTTAAGGATACACCATAGGGCATATCAAAATAACCATCGTCGCATCTCTGGCGCTACATCAGTCGAACCCATCAAAGTAACTTATTACGACCTGCGTTAAACCGCCTCCAAAATCCTTAGATGAACACCTCCACTTCTAATCAAACACTGCCCTCGTTTACCTAGAGCTTAATAGCAGTGCTAGCCGTGGGCTCACCAAGGGCATAAAGAGCGTCGAGCTCAGCTTGGTAGAGCTTGGCTGCGTCCCTGCGCTTGATCTTCATAGTGGGTGTAAGGGTGCCATTCTCGACGCTGAAAGGCGTAAGGGAAAGGTGGATGCGCTTGATCATCTCGAATCTGCAGTGAACAAGTCAGCTAACCTTTTCCGCAAGGGAAAGATATAGATAGCAACACACCCCTTCAAACCATTCTTCTGACCGTCCTTGGTGAGCTCGCCCAAAACATAAGCGTTTACACGAGAATCCTTGATAGCCTCGGCCAAACCAGTTTGATCTTCCGGGGTGATCTTCTTCTCGAGAATCCGTGAAGCGATCCCAGCAAGGAGGACGGGGTCAGGGACGACAACAGCGAGAAGGTACGATTGGAGCGAGTCGCCATGCACGTAAATCTGTGCAATGAGGGGATTGGAGCTAAACAGATTCTCGATCTTCTCAAGAGCAACATATTCGCCTTGGGCGAGCTTCATGATATTCTTGACACGATCGATGATCTTGACACGACCGACCGAATCGATCTCGGCAACGTCGCCAGTGTGGAGCCAGCCTTCTTCATCTAGGGCCTCCTTAGTGTTCTTTGGATCTGAGGGAGCAAAGCAGTCAGTTCGTCCTCTGATTCGTAAGTTTTGCAATGACATACCTTTGTAATACTCAGTGAAGACATTCATGCCACGGACGCAAAGTTCACCACGAGGGTTAGGCTTATCCTCGGACGTGTAGCCCATTGCAGGGACATCCACGAGCTTGACCTCGTTGACAGGCTGAGGGGGACCAACTGTACCACTGGCAGTGTTATCACCCGACCAAGATTTCGTGCAAGCGGCAGCAGTTTCGGTCATACCATAACTAGGTAAAAATATTTGTCAGTTATTTAGGGGCCTGCCACCAGCATGAAGTTTCCATACCCTGTAAAAGCAGCGTTGATACCCGGAGAAATCTAAGTTCTGTTGTTACGTACCTTCGTCGACCTCACACGCAAGTGCAATCTTTAGGAAATCCATAACTTCAGCGCTAATAGGTGCCGAACCGCTTGTAACAAGTTGAATCTGACCGCCAAGGACATTCTGGATCTGGAAAACATCGTTAGACAGCCAGGGTTGGATGAAACTGGGACACCAACTTTGCGGAAGACAATTCTATCCCAAAGAGGATGGGTAACTTCGCCGGTTGTATGAAGCTTCTCGATTTTGGTATCGACGGCCTTCTTAAAAATTTTACCCTTGAGACCAGGGACGTTGCCGGCAGTCATAGCAGCTTGATATATGCGGTTCAGGACACGAGGAACGGAAGGGAAGAAGTTGGGTTTGAGAAGCTGAGCATCCTCGAGGAGACGGAGAGGATCCCCAGTGAAGTATCCAATACGACCTCCAACAGCAATCGTACAAAGCTCGCAAATACGCTATAAAACATACGATGAAATTCCACTTCGTGATGGATAATCAACGCCTACCTCATAGATATGTGCCAACGGCAAATAAGACATGAGGATGCCATCGTCCGGGAGTTCCAGGCCATGCAAGTTGGAACAGGTGGCCATAGCAAGCGTCTTGTGCCTTAGTATAACGCCTAGACCAACCTTAGCTCCGCAATCAGGAATCGACATATTATTCACCTTTGGGGTTGCTGGTAGTTCCCTATGAACAAGATGAGCAACTTACGGGCCTCGAGGACGGATAGTATCAATCGCTTACAGAGGTGTAACAAATGGTGGCGATGGTGTCTGGTGTAGGTTTGATGGGCGCAATCAGGTTAGCTTTGCCATAGGCTTCAACTGGAGCAACGTTAATCTGATATATGTCATTTGCGAAAAGAGTGACGCACGCTCATGAAGTTCCTGAATCCTAATGCCCACGGACTGACCCCATTCTGCGAAGAGTTTGGCGGATTGCGGAGGAGTCGTGTCAATAACAACAATCATTTTAAGGCAAGGGATTTTTGGAGCAAGTTTAAGGAGAGTGGGGATATGATCAGAAGTAGAGAACACGACAGTGGTATGAGCGTGGTTGATGCTGAAAATCAGATATGAGGAGACATTCTCCGATGCGTAATGAAATAACATTACATGTATTCTGGAAACAAGAAAGTTAGTCGAATCCCTTGAGTTTGAACAGGCACAACGTAGGAGCTTTACCAACTGCATCTTTGCCTAGGGTGTCATACAAACTGACAGAAACCTTGTTGTAGGTTTGCATGGTAATGTCGAGAATCTGCCATTCTGTGGCAACAGATCAGATGAACTTTGTTGTAGCATGCGCAGGTAAGACAAACCTGGACGATTCGCAGCCCAAATACCAACAGTCTCATACTCGCCACCTCCTACTTCGCCCTTCTGGAATAGGCTATGAAGGGCACTACCAATGTACTTCCTTCGATTGTCAACTTCGTCCCAGGTGAGCCATTCATAGCGGTCCGCAAACTTGAGCGGGTCCGTCGAGACGACGGGACGATAACCCAAGAACTGACGTCCCCGGCCGACCTTCAATCCGTCGTCGAAAACTTGGTCCAACGTCAGGAGGTGGTTTGGGGTGTTCTCGTCAAGAAGGCCCCATATGCCTGGAAAGAAAGCATGAGAGTGCAGCCCAAGAAATAATATTGACATCCCAGACCATTGCGATAATGAGCTGAAGTAGACTGTGTTAGTGGATGTACTTTAACGACTTAACCGAGTGGTTTTACCTGTCTGTCCAGGGCGCTTGGTACCAGGAACGGGAACAGACTGTTTATCGAAGGGGATGTTGGCGGGCCAATTCACGATTTTCTCTGTGTTGAGAGGCATGTAGTGCGGGGGATGACTAAAGGAAGGTCGAATTGGGTGAAGCAGTCGTTGATGTTAAACGTCAGTCCCCAGTTCTTGCCACGTGAAATTTCGAAAATATCCGGTAAACAAAAGATCCGTCTGATATTGGATTTGGGACATAAGGCCGAGCATTGTTAGACTCGTGTATACGACTACATGTCTATCTATAAAGCCACAAGTCGTCTCCAAATAGCACCTGCGCCTCTATACTCACTGCCATAGCAAGAGAATTCCTTACCAGAGGATTCGCTCTTGAGAAAGCTAAACCAGTCTCGCAAATGCCATCCACCCACGGTACATCCCTGTCAAATCAGTACTCCCTGTGCTGTCTCATGACCACGTCACACTGCATACTGTTGCCCAATAGGCTGTCTCCTGCAGATTATCAACATGGGTCCTGTTATGACCAAGACAGTCTTGGATTTTGCACTCTCATTGAATTGATGTACGGTCGGGATTAACGAGGGCGATAGAATAACCAACAAGAGCACAGAATACTATACAGTCTTAGATAGACGGCTACCCTTCAAGCTTCAGGCTTCAAGGTGCACTCAATACGATCTAGTAAAGAAAAACTGTCGGTCTGGTGTTGAAGAAGGGAATAGCCAGGTTCCTACCGTCATGAATTGCTCATAATTCAACTGAACCCAGCCATCACGGTCGGTATCATACCTGAAGCATATTATGAGTAAGATGAGGATACGCCAATTAACCAATACAGACCGTTGAAAAGCTTCTGTCAAAGTCTTGACAACAACACAAGCTCTGACGAAGCGGTCGAAGGTAATTCCAGGTGGAGGACCATAGCCACTCGTAGGCTCTGAAGCTGTTTATGGTTCTCTATCAACTATCTCTTCCTGGAAGACACATGACTCACCGTATTTCTGTTCAATCAGAGTCAGGAGGGGAGGGGATAACTTGTAACCAAAACTATGCAAAGCTTCGGCCAATTCGCGCCCCTCAATGGAACCAGAGCGATCTCGGTCAAAATGACGAAAGACATTTTGCCAATCCGAAATATACTTCCATAGGCCAGCGAATTCTTTTGTGAGGACTGGATTAGCAAGCTCGCTTTTCATTGTCGCCATAAGGGACGAGCGTACCCGCGAAGCTGATCGTGCCGCTTCGGTCAGTATCCTGGAGCAGAGGTCAAAATCATACCGCTTTTACCCCACAACAGGGTTGACGGATAGACATACAAATATTGACATAAGCATCTTCACGGTATCAAGATCGAATCCTGTTTCGAAGATAAACAACATGCATGAACTCGGAAAGGTGAGCAACAACACTAACTTGTCCAGTTTCCTAAGAACAGACAATGATTAAAGCGTGCATATCTATCAAATGATCGCACAGCAGACGTACCATTCAGCAGAGCCGACTGTAGTTCCGGGACTGTAATAGCGCCTGACCGATCAGCATCTACTGCAGTAAACCATTGCCAGAGTTGCGGGTCGGCCCCTGGAGGTGGTTGAGGCGGGCCTTGCCATGCAGGCGCTCCCTGCGGCACACCATAGCCCTTGGGAGGTGGTGGTGGTGCCTGATAACTTTGTCTGTAGCCACCATAACCACCATAGTTCGAGCCGTGTTGCGAGTAGTTTCTCCCATACATGTTCAACTGGGTATTAGGGATGAAAGTGGTGAAGGTTCAAGGCGCAGGGGCCCAGAGCAGGAACGCGCGCAGCGATAAATAAGCCTGCCGGACGGAGCTGGTCGGTGACGAATGTGGCTGTGTATCTGCGATGAGAGGCAGTGAGGGTTCTTGCATCGCGTTCGTCTCACCCAGTGCTGATGAGACTCCTCCCAAGTGTAAACCTATTTAGATACTCTATTTTCCGCTCAGAGATAACGTGAGGCAAGTGGGTGTAACTGATATCTTGGCTTTGTTGTCTTTAGCGCTCGGCCGGACCGGGGTGATGGGGATGAGCAGGGTAATTTTGTCTAATGTTCAAGCTAGCCGCAGTGAGCACATGTGCGCCATCCTAGTCTCCTATCTTTCCGCCGCGGAAAGCCCACGTTCTATGCTTTCCTTCCAAATTGTTCTCAAGAAGCTGGCATTAGCAAAACTCAGTACTGCTTACGACATCATCCACCAATATTTCATTTCACTTCAATGCACCAGATTGAGCGGGCATCCATGATTTACCATCAGTCTGTGTGAGAAATAAGGCAAAGGCGTCGAAGTATATGTAAACAACACGTCTTCTTTTTCGACGAAATCGTGGGTGAATGTCACCTATATGTGCGAAGTTCTATCAAAATACCAAAAGTTGATGGCAACTGGCGATTGTGCCATGTTGAAACGTTGATCCTGTATAGTCGCGTGTCCATCGCGCCAAAAGCAAGATCCTGCAGATTTATCTTCCCTCTCAAGTTGGGCCACTACGGGGTTCATGGGAATTCTACTTGGGATGCATCTAAACTTATTGGGAAATTCAGGGTTGGTTGGATATCTCTGTTTTACATCACTCAAGGTCAAAGCCTTGCCGTGGATGCGCCAGTCGACTGGAAAAGTTGCCGACGTGTATCCTGCTTCCTCTATGTTTTCAAGGGGAGAACGTGATGAACCTTGGATTTATTGTCAGGATTTCCCGCAAAAATTTGCAAAGGAGAAACAGCCTCATCACTGGATTCTTACATGGAGCTGGATCCACTGTGATCACTCGAGAGAGCAATCCTTTCACGTTAAGCCAGAAAATGTCTGGAAGATGGACGTGCTGAACATAAGCCGGTAGCACAAATATAGTGCATAATATGCGACTGGAAGGATTTACGAGATAAACGCCTGAGGTTAACTGATGGTGACGAAACAATTTCGACAAAATTGGGGAAAGACCTTCGTCTATGCTTGGTTCGCAAGGTCCCGGACGGGCTCAAAAGATGTCATGGCAGGGGCACCAATCACAGGCGTAATCACATTTACCGCGCGACAGTGTTGCCTGCCCTGCCGCTAACGGTGTGCTGACATCAATCTTGCACCAGTTGGCTAAAACCGAAACTAAATTCCAGTTAGAGCACCAGAAAGAGAGATAGAAAGAGGTAAATGGGGACTTGTAGATGGACCACCCGTCCATCGTTGCGAGATGGCTTTTGTGTATACGGGAAGCGAATATCCCTCGAAAATCGGCTCCACCGCTCGATCCTGGAGACGATACCGGGGGCAGATTGGCTTCTTGCAAAACATTATCGAAGCTGCAATGCGGCCAGTGGTCGGATGTCGCCGGGAGGCACTGAGGCACCGTGAGTGTGTACGATTCAAAGAACTACGTGACAGCGAATTTCCTCAGAGTGACTAGCTGTTTTCTTCGCACCTCCAGCAGTTTTTCAGAAGGGGCTAGCGGGTAGTATGCAGCAAGTTCAGCGTCACGTTGTGGCCCATCAACTGAAGAGTCTGCGGACACGTGTCCAGAGACATAGGACCGCTGGAGAGGAGCCAGTAACATGGAACGACATCGAACCCAGAAGACATCCCCTAGTCAGCCCAGCAGGGCCCGTGACTCGATAGTCTTGCAAGCTATCGTTGGGTTATTTTGAGGATAGCCGAAGACTGAGATAGACAAGTGGAATGCAAGCTAAACGTGGGTGTGGAGATCTGACCACCTCAGAGAGGAGCGTGCCCATACCTGGACTTCTGATTTAACCAGTACTCGATAAAGATGAATGTGTGAAGCTCTGGATTGGTATGATATCGGGTTGCTCCGATCGGTAAGCAGAGGCAGAACTCGGTGTGATGAATCCGGGAATGAGAGCCAAGAAGCCACGATTTCAGGGGTTGAGATTCACCTACGCAGAGGAGAGATAGACCAGTTAAGGAGGTGTAACTGCAAGTTGGGTTATGATTGGCACTCAAGTTTCCGGATTGCGTGTGAATCCCAGCCCTGAAGAAAAGATACCTCCTGAAGTTAGGAAACCCTGGACGGGAGACCCATACCCTTCCATCAGTGTCAACACTTGACGGGAGTATCTTCTGGGGGAGTATCTTATTCAATCTTCAAGCCATTCCGTTGTTGAAGTTCTGAATGATGCCGACAGAGAAGTTGTGCACATGGTTGTCTTGACCGGTTTGGTGCTTCAATGCCCGAAGAAATCGCCCAATAAGCGGGGGTACCGTCTCGGGTTGTCAACTATATCATAGGTAACATACTTTTTGAAAGTGGATCGGTTATCGAGTTCCCCTTGAGCCCCGGTGCATGCACGAAGCCCCAACGGGGGATGTTATTGACCGGGCGGAATCCGTTGAAGCCCTTGGCTCATCTGCGAGTGAAGTACTTCATATGGTGCCTCGTTGCGATCACTATGGCTGGTGTTCCTGTTCGGCGATGTTGTATAAGATCACCAATCACGCGGAGAGAGGGACGCAAATCGAAGTTGAGAAAGTTGCCCAGTAAGGTTTGATTGGATGATGTATGTAGAACAAGCGAGCGGCAATGGAGCAGGGCCGCAATGAGAATGCACGAGTGACATCAGAACTGGAATTGGCCTTCGACCTAGTTCGACGTCCGACGGGACAGGACGGGACTTGTAAAATTGTTCGAGGACGAGAAATTTTGACAGACTCTGGGATATCGGTTTCGGATCGACATGCTGAGTACCCGAGCCTGGTGCAATCAGGGTAACTACACATGGTAAGCTCTCGAAGGTTAGATTGTGGAAGACTGATCAACTCGCGAGAAAAAGGCTCGCAGGGAAATCGTAACTTCAGAGATGGCTTCGCTTCCTATCGGTTCCTACTAGGTTCCAGACTGGGTTGTCGGGAACTGGACAAGCAAGCATAAGTGTCTGAACGAAGAGTCCGACCCTAGTAGGAGAGAGGAGTTAGTGGGGCTGGAGGCTCTTAGAGGCACTCCCGACTCCGCCGACGTGTCGGGCCGAAGATCGGTATCACGTGGTCCCGACCGGTTACTTAGGTGTCTCCTTCGCCGAACTGCCGCGCGACTGCATCGGCCAACCGGTGGTTAGGCATGATTGAATTCTAAAGTGTCTGCTTTGACCCCAGATCGCATTGTCAGCACTCGCTGTGCCGACCACCGAAAGATAAACGAATCTAGCCAATTGCTCAACTTGCTGGGGGTGGTTCACAAATTGGGTCTTTTTCATCAATCGCTTCTCATCGTAGCGCATTCCTGTTTCTGAAGGCAATTCCAGAGGTTTATGTCTACACCCATTAAGGCTATCATCTTCGATGTACGTTGGCATATCCACTCTACGTTCCGCAGTTAATGCCGAATACCTAGATTGGAGGTGTTGTACTCCGTAGCCCTTTCATTGGCATTGCTGCATACGAGAAGAAGCATGGTCTCCCGCCAAATTACCTGAACTGCTCCATGTTGGTACCACCTTACTGAATAACGATGATGTCACTAATTGGTCAAATGGCAGAGTTGGGCGCGGCCCACAGGGAGCGTGGCAGAGGTTTGAGCGTGGAGAATTGCCCTTTGCTGAGTTTTACGAGGAATTCAGTCGTGATTTATCCGACGCAGAAAGTGGTAACAAGTGGTGGGACTTCCCAAAAGACTCGCGTTTTTCTATCTGAGAAATAAGGATCTAGGTACAGAGTGTATTGTGCAAAGAAAGGGATCCGTAAGAACCTGAATTGCGGCATATTCTAGATGGCTGACGCGATTATCTACCAGCTTGTCCCCCTCTTCCAGAAAAGCTCAATATCGATGGCAGAGAGGTGATTGCCAGTCGCATCACCGAACAAAAGGAGTATTGACCGTCCTTTTCCCAGTTATTTGGGGCCATGATGCGAGAAGCTCAGACATACGACCCGTACGTCCGAGAAGCAATCCTGCGTATTCGAGGTATGGAGTATCTGTGATGTCGCAAGAGCGTAATCCTGATGGTTAGGCAGAGACTCGTAAATGGAAGGTTATTGCATTAACGAACAACTTTCAAAAGGTAGATGTTCCACAGGGGGAGCGCGAGTTTCTAGGATGGAGCGAGGGTGCAACTCCGAAACACCTCCTTGATCTCTTTGACGACTTTTGTGATAGTAGCGCACTTGGGATGCGGTGAGATCTATCTTACCTACCACACGGACGATGATAGTGATCCAAGTATAGGAAGCCTGAGCCTGAGTTCTATCTCACGGCATGTTCCAGGAATAACGTGAAACCCCACGAAGTTGTTTTCCTGGACGATATTGGGATGTAAGTCATACCCGAGCAGAGTTTCTACGTGGTTGATGCTTCATCTCTTTATTAGAAACCTAAAGGCGGCAAAACAATTAGGCATGGACACCATTCGTCAGTCTCAAAAACACAAATACAAGTCTTATATTGACTTACACTCATTGTAGATGTACCCATCGGAGGAACATTGGATGCGGTGAAGAAGCTCGGCGCCAAACTTGGAATAGATCTTATTGGTTCTGCACCTGCGGACAAACAACCGAGGCTGTAGGAGTTGAACGGAAGGAAGGTGTTCGGCAGACTTTTTTGACCGGTGGTGCAGCGCAGATTGGGAATGTATCTTAGATAAGGGATCCTTTATTATATGCTGAAAAGTCTGGAAATAGAATTCCGTTGTGGATATCTCTATGTTCTGGAATATGCGTTGATAATCCAAGTCTAACGAATACTGGATATCAGAAGGGCTTGTCCGAAGCAGGTGTTTTATCCTCATAGTAATTGCCCAGCTGACCGAATGTGAGAAGAGGTGGAAGTATAAACAATAGACAGAATAAACTCACAATCGGAACCTTTACGAGGACTTCGCGGCGAACGAGAGGGGTGACAGAAAGAAGCTAGTAGATGATCAGAGGCTCGACAAACATACTAGTGATATTTCAGACGTACCAACAAGGCACCAGCACTGACACTGGCACCCCATATACCCAGACTGGAAACCCACCGCCTTGAAGCCTACGGGGTCAGGTAGCACTTCAGTGATGTGACGCCGCCTCTTGAAAACGTATAAAACATACCGTCAATGTGGCGTTCAAAGGTGTCTGAGCTCTGAAAGCGAGGTGTGGCATAGCAAGAGAAAGAGGTGTAGATAGGTACGGCCAGGGAGCAAGTTGTCGTCTTGTAGAGCACTTCGTTGTGCAGCGAAAGCAACCGGAAAACATCGCCGGAATATGCCATTATCACGTGAGCAAAAATTTGATGGTAATTAGATTGGATTATCCAAGGACTGTGTACAAAACCATCGCTAGACCATGGCTAATCCAAGGCAAAGACGCAAAATGCGCTCCTCATCTCACCACCCCGTTTCTCATTCTAGGAATGCAAAGCGAAACCTGAAGAAAACACCTCGTAAGGCCGACTGTTTCGCGCTAGCGTTCATGAGGTTCACTTCGATTTTCACAAAGCTATACGAGGCCCTAGGGCATTGCAGGAGGCATGGGATAAACGAAAGACAGTAAAACAAAAGTGCGCTCTCTTCACTATCGTGTGTGCACGGGGTTTCTCAATAATCCAACCTGCTGATTGCCAAGTCTAGTTATGCGACACTCGGCCTTCTTCATTCGTTGAATCCGTCAGCATCAGGAGGGACCGAAATTGACCGAGGACCTCCAACTGAAAAGGACCTTCGGTTGGCAGAACTCAAAACAGCCGAGCTTCCCATGCCAAACCAGTCCAGAATTCCGTCAGGTTTCGGAAGAATCATACGCGATGAGGCAGGAAAGATCATTAGCATAGAAGTAAATGAGGATCGGACCCCAGTGAATGGGAGGGACATCGAGATGGATATTGAGCAATTAGAACCATCTGTTGACGTCGATGCCCTTTGCAAGTGGACAATTGGCGGTATTCGCAAACAGGATGATCGAGAGGAGGTTGAGAAACCGGCCATTGGAGGTGAGTGTCATACCATTAGTGATCCCTTCGGTTTTCTGGAGTGCGCGGTGCCTGTCGACCTCATTGGTCGACTGAGACAGGTCCGCAAATCCGACCTTGGGTATTGGCCCGAGACCCGTGGCCGTGATTGGCGGCGCTTTGATTATCACTTTTCCAAGCTTGTGGAACATACGTTTGTCTCTCAAAGCCAAGCTGCTTCAATTCCCAGCCAAGAAGAAAAAAATAGCACCGTTGACCTAACCTCGCGCAACTAGTTGCGTGCAGCATTTTCATATCTAGATTTACTATGTGTCATGCACCTGCATCTGACAAATTTTTGACATACAGTCCTTGAGCGGATGTCCGCCGCTCAAACTGCACAACACACCCTGTCATTCGCGTCATCAGGCGTTGGTCCCCGTTATACATCCAGCGGGGAAGCAGCATTTCTCCACAAGCTTGTAAACAAGTACAGCGATGATGTAGAGAAAATGGCGAAGGATAGGAGACTGAACCCGGAACAAAGGACTGTAGGCCAACTGCGGAGAGCGTTCCGCAGGGCGGGATTCAGTGTCAGTAATTGAGGCAAATTACATACATAGTCGCTGATGCTAAATTTAATTCTTCCGCTTTGCTATTGGCCGATATGTTTGCCGTTGCGGAGTCGGCGACAAGAGAAGAACGACTCGGAGATGACACCAGGGGAAAATGAGAATACCTTTGAGCCGGTTACATTCGAAATTTTTACCGGAGTCGATCAGGGAGTCGGTCAGCGATGAACAGCCCCGCACCAATACGCATGTACGAAATCAGTTCTGGCGGTAGACTATGTATGTATTGAGCGCTATTGCACGGTGCAGTGAGGCAAGCGCAGCCTTACTAAATAAGGTCAAGATCGTCGATATTATTACAATTATTAAGTTCACTTTTCACAGAGGGCTTCCATGAGAACCGAAACATACATTGTGCGCTGCCTTCTTTAAAATTATCAGTTATGCCCTATGGCATCGGCACATTAAGTTGCGCGAGCTAGGAGATTAGGTTCTAGATGTGTTGCCGTCCCGTTAGTTTGGGAGACGTATTCCGGACGCGCTTAGAAGCCCGACACGAAGGGGTGATGGAATGGAGGATTGCTTAACTCCCGGGTCATTTTCGTTCATACATTCCCCAGAATCATGAGAAGCAAATATGCCCAGATGGTGATGTCGGCTGACGTCAACGGGCCCTGCAAACCTGCTTCTAACATGCTATAGTGAGTGTATTAGATTCTGCACATGAACCTTACGCATTTAAGAAGAGCCTGACGGAAACGACGTAGGTCAAGGGATTCTCACTCGGTTGAGGCGTAGGCGTAATGATATCAAAGGGGCAGGTAAAAGATAGGCGCACTGAGCGCAAGTGAGGAGGAAGGTTACTAGAAAACCTGACGGAGACGGGATTCTGCTGCGGATTGGCCATTAGAAAATACAGAGATCCATTGGGACCCTTGGAACAACCCTGGAGAGCCTTGTTCTGTCAGATTTGGTCAGATTCCAAGGATTCAGCCTCGGAGACTATGATTGGATAGTGTCATGATGAGCCAATGGGAGGCGGAGATCGGAGCTGGGATCTAATTCAATCAGGTAGGTCATCGGATCGTGACCGGCTACCATTGAATTTAGTAACAAACATCCTCGAAGAAACAGCAAACACCTCAAGTACAAGCAAATAAATCACCCTGATATTGCCTTGGACATGAGAGATCTTCGCAATTCCCGATCCGCTCCAGTCGTGCCACCTTCCTCCTGCATTTGCTAAGTCAATGTCACTTTGCTTCGATATCTAACCTTTTTGCCATTCCGTTGGGCCCTTCTCCAGCCCCGAGCTCATTATAAAACAAAAGACCTCTAACCTTTCACTTCGATTTCCCCCTGAATCTTCTCCCTGCCACACCCATGTCTCCCCGAGGTACCTCCAGTGCCACCTCGTCCGGCGTTAACACCCGCAGTACAACTGCACCTTATTCCCGACGACCCGCCAGCCAACCGAAATCGACTCGTCAACAGTTCTCCGCTTGTGGGGCATGCCGGATGAGAAGGTGGGATCACACCTAAGCAAATGTTTCTTCTGCTCACCCATCTACCTCTAGGGTTCGTTGTGACCTCAAGGATCTCGTGATCGCTACCGCCGGCCCCAATCCTTCATGCTCGAATTGCAAGGAGAGAAACATCAAATGCGTGTACGTCGCCCCTGCTGAGACTCTACCGTACCTGCACTCACAATTATTCACCAGGGACGAATTTGCAGATGTGAAGGCAGTCAAACTGCTCCGCCGTGGACGCAGACTCCAACAAGTCGAGTAAGTTCCGTATTATCATAAATCCATGGCCCGCCGTTAACACACTTTGTCAAGGGCCATCTATGGTAAAACTTCTGATGCCCAAGGCAACACCGCCTCCACGACACCACCAACAACCCGCCTCCCAAGCATCATCCCTAATCTCCGACCCGAGTTTTTTGCCTCCGCTTTCTGGTTGTGGTTCTGCATTCAACGTAAGATTTCACCTGCTCTCTTTGTTCAAACGTCTTAAACTGCTTAACCAGGCCCCGTCTTGGATCCAGTTGAATTTCCCTCCCGGTTTTACGCTCATACTAAAGGGACCCAATCTTTGGGCCACGAGGGCGGCCTCATTGCTATGTTACTGGTCGTCTGGGCAGCTTCTTTTGGCCTCGATGAACGAGGTCTGCCTCCGGACAACCACATAGGGGGCGACGACCTGGCTTCCCCCGACGTTAAGGATGGAAGTCATTCCCCTGATCCCAGGAAAAACAAGGAAAGTTCCCAGGATGCCAAATGGCGCGAGAGAAAGGACAAGACCGATGCTATGCTTCGTGAAGTTCTCGAGCTCATCGACTTTCATGGCGTGATGCGCAGGCCGACGCTTGACGGCGTTCGCGCCCTCCTTTTGGTTTTGCCACTCCTCGAAGGTATTTGCCCTCGAGCCTGGTTATGGCTGACAATCTGACCCTTCCCTGTTACATTGCAGATGCTCAGCCTCTGGAGCGCATCGCTATACATGAGGCTACTTTATCCCAGGTCCTGGCGTTATGCACGTCAGCTCATAATCCTTCGGGACAAATGCCGTTCTCTAACGAGCATAATGATGTCTTGATCCGAGCCCGTATATTTTGGTATGCCCACACACAGGAAGGTCTCACTACTGGCATGAAAGGCGGTCGCTTCGTTCTGTGAGTGCTTATCGCATTGGAATCAGTTCTCAACTCACACCTCAACAGTACAAACGACGATCTGGACACGTTCCAAAGATTCATTCATCCCCTCGCTTCTGCGTATACCACTGGCAGCGCTATTTCCGGTCTGGCACCGCAGCATTCGCTCCACCAGCAATACCACGACCGCAGCCAAGTTCCATTGGTCAAAAGTCTCGAGGAACTGACTCAAATGACCCGGATACCTCTGCGCATCAACAGTATCTGCCGCAGGATACACGAAGTCCTCACTGGTGTTAAGGCCGCGAGATGTGCGGAAGAACATGGCTTGATTGAGGCAAATGGCATGCGGGAAATATGGCGTGACCTTGACCGTTGCTGGCGCGATCTCAATGTCTTGAAAGAAACGATTTTACAAGACGAGGATCCAACCCGACGTGTCTACATCGAACAATACGCCTGTGGATGGCAGGTAAGTGCCTTGTCTTGGTTGTGCACTGGCCACTAAGACGTCGTATACGGTCTAGATATTTATCTTCGAATGCCATAATCTCATCCGCGAATCCCTCAAACAATACATGGCAATCACGCCAACCCAACAGATGTATTCAACCTCACATTCCCCTCCTCGACCATCATCCAATTCTTCGAGCTCTTCCCCTTACCTTGCGCCCCAACACCTCTACTCCATCGCCAACCGAAAATGTCTTAACCGTCTCCCGTATGTTGTCGACATCCTGAAACGACACCTATCTAGTGGCGCCGTTGAAGACTCGGCATTATTCAGATGGGACACAGGTCTCATCCGAGATGGCTGCTTCTTCGCAGCCTATCTGGCCACTGTAGTTGATTCTGATACCCTCGAAGTCGCAACTGACGATCCTGATCTTAAGGAAAATGGTATCGAAGGCATCCCTACTCGCTACTCCACTGAAGAAAGTGTTGCGATATGCATGGCTGCCCTATCGAGGATGAGATGGGTGTGCTCGAAGAACGAGGAGCGTCAACAGACCATCAAGATGGTCTGGGATAACCGTAAAGGCCGCCGGCACCACCAGAGCCACCGCTCAGAACCCGACGCTCCTTACCGTCACCCACCCCTTTACGATCAACAATCCTTGGATACAATAAATACCCCGTCTGCCGGCATACAGACCGACCGACCGTCGCTCCCTCCTCTGAGCATGTTTGCGAACCAGAGGCGAGTCGAGTCTGCGCCATCGACGTCATATACGACCGACGGCACGGGTACAAATGGATGGCCTTGCTACACACCCCCAGGAACAGCTACCTCGGGCACCAACAGCACCGGTACAGGCCTTAGTCTACGTGGTTCACCTGTGTTCCCGAATCCTGCGCCCTACAAGAACGAGGTCGATGAGTCATACTACCACAACTCCAGTAATGACATCGACCAATTCACGTTCAACGTTCCTATCGTCGGTCCCGTCGTTCGGGATACGCCTGTATACACTCAACGCAATCTTCCTTCCGACCCACACACTATGACAAGTAATTCGTCTTCAGCGTACCTTGGACAGGCTTTCACTACGGTTAGTCCTTTAATCGTGGGTCCCATCGAGCGTGATTTTGATGGTTGTCGACAGTTCGGTGATAATTGCAATGGCACTTATCACTGATCCCCTGGAGCCGAGAATACCATACCTTATAGGCGTATACCAGATTTTAATATTGTGTCTTCGATGTTCGTAAGATATCCCTCGCATTCAACGATACCATGTTAGATTACGATTTATTCTGACTAAAAATTCGATGTACTCTGATTGTAACAACACACGGCATTGATTTAGTAGTGATATTTATCAACCACAGGGCTCGACGCAAGATGTCTCTCCAGGGCTCCTTTCGCTATCTGGGCATGCATTCTAGGAGGCTCACTGTCTCCTCGGAACACGACGGTTCCTCCCGTTAATTGCACGGTGACCATCACGAAAACAGGAATGGAAAATTGAATCCCTGCAATTCATATTATTATCACTTACGGCAGATCCCAGTTGCTCCATGCTGGAATCCATATAGGCTATTTTTAGGCAACTTCTGGACTGAAGTCCTGTGCCGCAATCACTGGGTAGTGATCTTTTCCGTCGAGAACAATGATTGGGGAACCACGATTATCACGATCCTGCAAAATCGTGGGTTTCGAAGGACAATTTACTGCCCACCCCATGTGGAGATAGGAGCGCACAAAACAAAGACTGGCCAAATGGAACACCTTGGGCATCATAAGCGATTGTTGATGTCAGTCAGTCTCTGCCTCCAACTCCCCGCGAAGATTCATGCTGGAAGGCAATTCGAACCCTAAAGGCTGGTACACAAGCCATACCGGAATGAGGACTACAATGGCACTGAGAATCATATTGGTAGGGCTGGTCGCCCGTGGGCGGTTAGTAAGACACGAGAAGCTGGAGCTGTATGTCAGTCTATTGTTACCAAGCCTTGAGGGGCGATCCTCCGACCCTGATAAAGTTCAGATTCTTCAGAAGATGGTGGTCATGGGATAGTCATTGCGGCGTAGGATGACATCGGTAAGCCACACCGAAATGGAATAGGGGTGAAACGGATCCTAAGGCTGAGAGAAGGAGAGCCGCCGTCCACTTCACTGTCCGAAGGCTAAGGAAGGTCTATACGGCGATCTGAAACTCAGAATCCATCTGTGCATCTGCAACTAAGGGTAACCGAAATTCGCATTTACGTTAAATTCACGAGGATAGGTAATGAATGTGGCAAATACATAGCATCTAAGCCAGCCTGAGACATCTCTCTGGTGCTTGGGATTTAGACTTTTTCTTGTTCGGTTGGGTGTTGAATGAGCCCTCAAATCTTGGTATAGAGTCGACTCTGTCATAGCCCACACGCAGTCACTGCCACAACCCATAGCTCTTCCCAGGGACAAAATCGGCCTTTTCGTGCTTGAGTCCTCTCTTATAACCCATACTCTGTCATACCCCATAGCCCGAACACGGGACAAAGTACTATGGGTTACGACAGTTCACTGTATGCTTTCGAATTGTTATTCTTGCTACAAACATGACCAAAGGGAATCATTCCTTTTTAGGACGCCCAACCTTTGCTTCTCGCACCGAGTGTAGTTCAGTGAACATCGTTGCTCCACAAAGCCACTATCCACTATGTTCCGTGAGTTTGTGCTATAAAGACTGGATTGGTTCTGCGCTAACAAGCTCTCCTAGTCTTTATCCCGATCTTCTGTGAGGGCTATGCAATTCCTGTGATTCACAGATGTGTCGTAATGACGATCCCCTTACATTCCGTTAGTCGGATGCCCGACGAAACTGAAGCCGGACACCCACCAAATACCCCGCATATGTCCTCGGTGCCATAATGGTAAGCTCTGTCATTCTCTCGCCCCCGCCCGGTCCGGGAATTGACAGATCTGCCACTAGCTTGCGTCTTCCCTGCTAAGAAAACCACATGGTTTGAGCTTTTCTTCATTCCCTTGGTACCGCTTTCGAGGAAGCATATACTAATGTGCACCATCTGCGGATGGCAAGCGGCCATAATTGATTACGAGTACGTATGCTATTTACGCCTCTCCTAAGTTTGCGTCACTGGTTGAATTTCTCTAGGCAAGCCCCAACGAGCACGGGCGCTAATAACAGGTCCATCCCGCAACTCCGTAGTGCTCAGGGATGGGAAGCACCCAATCAACCAGGCTATCAGCCCACCTACATCTCTCAGCCTCAGAGCCAGAAAAAATGAGCGATATTCTTCGTCGTTTTACTGACTTTGACCTATGTTCTCCTTGTTTTTGATCGTTTATTGTATAAGTACCGTTATACTTGATTTGTACCCATAATTTATTGAACATTTGTCTCCATGTTATCCCCTGTTACCCCACTCCCGCAGCAGCAGGGCAGTACGGGTGTTGTTTGCTGTATGACTAAGCGGCTACGGCGGGGCAAAGGCCAAGCCAAGGCAAGCCCGCGCGGCACATCAAGCAAGCATAGAAGGCTCGTGGAGTCAACATGCTATGATTTTACCAAGCATCTCTCTTCGTAGCGACCTTCCGTGATACGAAATGGATTTTGACTTTTGTAGGTGCTGCCCTTCTTTTCATATTGGCCACACACTCATACAAATGAAATAGTCTGTCTGCCGTTGATTTGTATGTATTCGCACCGGAATCTCCAACGTCTCTATAACAGCTGATCGGGAATGTTTCTACAGTCGGGTGTTCGTCGTCGGTCTCTCCAGATGGGGGTCAAGCCGCCAGAGTCTGCCCAAATTGTCACAATGGTGAGTCCGTGTCATTCTCAACTCGGAAGTCTTGGTGACCAGAGCGAATCAGTATCTGTCACCAGCGGGAAAAAGCGTACCTGGTTTGAGCTCTGTTGCGTCCCGGTGATTCCTATGTCAAGCAGTCATGTCTGGATATGCTCAATTTGTAACTGGACTGCAAAGACAAAAGAGTATGCGAGTTATTCTAGACGCTCCCCGGTATGGTGCTCAATCCTTACAGGTTCGAGCCGCAGCTGCCTGGTGCAGGCCCTCCGCCAGGAGCTTATCAAGGCTATTATCCTCCACAGGGACACTATCCACCGCCCGGTCAGTATCCGGCACCTGGGTCATACCCCCAGCCCTATCCTCCACAAGGAGCATACCAGCAAGGCTACCCCGGGCAGCCCCAGCATTAGCCGTACTTGAACGTCTGTACCACTTGATATGTTTATGAGGATGAATATATGTTTAGTCAAGCCCTTATAGGGGAACACAAAGCCAGCCGGCGACGGCCCCGGGCGGTCCCAGCAACCAATGAGAATAGGGGAAAACTGGGAGGGCCGAGATGGGCCGGCCACGTGCACAGGATGACACCCAGCTTTGGTTGTTGACGCAGCCTTGCCTCTCAACGACTTTGTACAGAACCTGCACTCGTCCTTTCCTCTTTCTCTGCTTCTTATATCACGATGCACACGAGCGAGTACGACTATCTCTTCAAGCTCCTCCTCATCGGTGACTCCGGCGTTGGCAAGGTCAGTGGCTACGTGGTCACTCTTCTTCCACAGCTTCAACTCTCTAACTCACTCCTAGTCCTGCCTGCTCCTCCGTTTCGCCGATGACACGTATACCGAGAGCTACATAAGCACAATCGGTGTTGACTTCAAGATTCGTACCATTGAGCTTGAGGGGAGAACAGTGAAACTCCAAATTGTGCGTGACCGTCCTTTTACCCCAATGCTTCTGCCACGAGGCACCACCGGTCTTTGGCTATGTGCTCTCGCTACATTTTCCGTGACCCAAAAACTATTATCGTCTTTCATTATTGGGAACTCTCACTGACACTGCTTGAAATTGACCCTAGTGGGACACAGCGGGTGAGAAAACCTCTAATAGCTGTTCTTCTTACAATTAACATATAAATTCAGGCCAGGAACGCTTCAGGACTATCACATCGTCCTATTACCGTGGGGCTCATGGCATCATTGTCGTTTATGACGTTACGGACAATGGTACGTTGTCTGTTTTGACAAGTCCCATCGCCTGCTGAGCGATTGCGGGATCCTCCAGACACATTTACCAACGTGAAGCAATGGCTGCAAGAAATTGACCGATACGCCTCTGAGGGTGTCAACAAGCTGCTCGTTGGCAACAAGTCAGATTTGACTGGGAAGAAGGTCGTGGAATACTCTGTCGCGAAGGTTCGTCCCTGATGGTCAAGTTCGAAGTGCAGGGTCTTATACCCAGTCCCAGGAATTCGCAGATCAGCTCAACATTCCCTTCTTGGAAACCTCCGCTAAGAACGCCACCAATGTCGAGCAGGCTTTCTTGACGATGGCTAAGCAGATCAAGGATAGGTCAGTTCCACTCGGCCAGTGCACTCAGCCTCAGACTTGAACTTATTTTACCCAGGATGGGCTCCACCGCCGCTCCATCGGGTGCCGCCAAGTCGTCAACCGTCACACCGGGCCAATCCGTACAATCACAGCAATCAAACGGCTGCTGTTGAACGATACCATTCTCACCCTTCTGTATGAAGTGACTTGGCGTGGTGTTGATTACTTGTCTTGTTTGAGGTGCTGGAATTCCGCTTCGTTTTATACACAGCTTGCGCGCATACACCGACTACTGTATGGACCGATCCTCTCTTATTCATCTACCTGTTCTTTATTTTAGCGCAGTCTCTGTCAACGATACAGCAGTGGTACTTGCGGTAATGTTTTGTCTGTGCGTTGAATAGATGTTGCCTTTACTTGCTTGAATCATAACGTGTGGGTCGTGTGTATGAGTTCTTTTATTCTCTGTGCCTAAACGACAGGAGCAGCCGTGGGTCTGGGGCCACCGAGTGGGTATGTATGACCATATTGATGGTGAGGAACGGCAATCAATCTTCTTCAGCATACGTTGAAGTTTAAACATGACCCTTTAGAACTTTGTTGGGTTCCTAGCTATAATGACAGGTTCAGCGGGTCTGTGTCAGCAATCCACCTGTCTCGTAGACATGCATGGAAGCATGGATGTCCACAGCGAGCGTTCGGATTTTACGGTCTTGGAAAGGACCCATCAGTCCTATTTTTGGACTGAGTGGACCACGATGTGCGCATCGTGGCAAGTCGGAGCGGGAACGATTAAGCATGCAGCGCCTAGTGCGTGATGGACATGATTATATTTAGTTTGTAAGCGATGGATTATCTCTGGTGTTTTCGCAGCATTTATTGGCTACTTTCCCGGTCTTCCCAGAGTGGACACAGACAGAAGCCATTCTGTCGCCAGTTTTTTTACTACTGGAGAAACCAGGATTTAGCTGGTGCCAGACCAAGGTTTGATTTATCGCCTTCTTTTTGCCCCTTTCAGTGTGTTCTTCGACACGAGGACGGGAGCTATTTTCCTTGGCCAGAAAGAACGTCGGAGAAGGACACACAAGAGGCAATAAGACACTTCTCCTACGGATGCCCAAGTCATGAAGGGAAGCATGTGTAGCTTATGCCTGTGCCTAGTCGTCGTCGGACATCGGGATAGGCTGGGCGACAAGTGGGTGATCTGAACGACGTCTGTGCACCAGTGATTGCGGCCATGAGTGTGGCAGTAACAACCATATCTGCGGGTGAGATTACAGACCATAGAACACCAACTATGGCATGATTATGCCCTGTGTGGACATTTTATTGCCGTACCGAGGACGCTAAGCGCTGGACGTGGACCTAGGACTTGCGGCGGTACCGGTCGGGCCAGAGGCGGGGGAACCAGCCGTGAACAATGAAACTGCCTGCTCAGTCGTAAGGATTTCTGAATCCTTACTGGGGCTTTTCATGCAGCTAGAGATATGCCTGTTCTGCCGAAACATGGTGCTAAGTGGAGTAGGGACTAACTCGAGGGTCTGTTTTCTTTGTCGATGAACTGTTTGGCCCGAGTCATTCATGTTTCGGGGCTAAGAAGACGGTAAATGAAAGAACTGAGTACTGCTCCCGTATGACGAGAAGTCGAGGATGTGCGTACAGTTCAAGTAAGTAAACGTCTGTGAGATGATGCAATACTCACACAAAAGGTCCGGGTTGCATAACCTCTCCGTCTTTGGATCTCCTGGATTTGGCGTTGATAGACCAGAGGTCGGAAGAGGCCAGATTCGTGATATTAATGAGGTGATTCTCATATGCGATCCCGCTTGACATCTGACACAAGTCTTGCTTAACTCTGGCTCAACAGAAATGGGTAAACACACATCTTGATATGGTAATTCATAAAACCGGAGACGTGTGTGAGCAAATGCATATTAATCCATGCGCTATGTGACAGGCGAGTCACCAGAGGCTATTTCAGCCATCCCAGGGCTTCCAAATAAGCCAGTCGTAAATTATGCCCACACGGTCCGACATTCCTTGCCCCAGATTGAGTTCGGGCCTGTCCGTTGCACGTCGCCAGTGAAGCCAACCCTGTGAGACAAACGGACGTAGACGATACTTTCGTGTCCTTATGACCTCTGTGGAAATCCATGAGGAGGCAGTAGACAACCAGCACAATGAAACGACCAAAACAAGCAAGGGAAGGGTTGGAACCCTATAGTCCGCGAACCAGTCTTAGTACAATGGGTCCCTCCTAGACTAAGTGCTGGGGACTCGGCACTGGATGATAATGAGGGAGTGTCGTAAGGCCACTAAGGTTTTCCGGCGACCGTGTATGCATGAAGGGCCAGAAGTGCATCACGTCCCAGCAGGTGATGTAATGGTACAAAGCCAAGATATCCCTGCTTCCCGAGAGGATATGACTGGAGTGGAAAGGAGAATCTAGACTCCTGGACCGTTGTTTGTCCCAGTCCCTGGTGAAAGTTACTAGCAGTGTTCACGAGTTGATGGCACGGTGACGCAACGGATGTCATCCGGGTCTCGGTTGTTTTCGAGTTTCAGCCCTGTTAGGTGGAAAGTTGGATAGTGAACTCTGTTTCTTGGATTTAGGATCCCGTCCCCTGGGATTGCTTCTTTGTTAATAATGAAATCCTCGGGAAGGACCTCGAAAGCTCGAGGCACTATTTCAGCAAGAGACGATCATCGGGGAGCTGAAATCGACATCAGATGCCTCAGAATTGATTCATGGATCGCGAAAGAATCGAACAGAACAAGATAAGACCAACATACATAGCGCTGTATCATATGATGTTGGGACCATCAACGTTAGAACACCTTCCTCAACTTCTAGTAGGGGGCAGATTCTCGATGTCCTTCGACAGACTTGCCTAAAAATCGGCAATATTATAGACCGACCACATCTCTGAGCTTGCTTCGCGAGCGCTCGTGTTGATTGTTAAGGTTCTTACGCACCAAGGATTAAAGTTCTATGTGGTGTTCTTTTGGCTAGAAGCATGTCAGGGTGAAAATAGAACCGGCCGGCGGCGTCGACTATGTCGAGATCATACCGTATAAGAGCAGATAATAAGGAGCAGGTTTGAACTGGTGCACTGCAATTGTATGGCGGCGGCCGTTATTCAGTCTCGATCGCTGGATCAATTAATGGCTGTATGCTCACCCGTGGCTTCTGGCCACACTGTTGGAACTTGGGACGCCACAATCAAGTCTGACCGTCGGGGGCGCTTGATGGGGGTTGTAATTTGATGCGCTATATGTATGCGGCATTCAAACCTGATACACAACCCCGTTCAGGTTTGTCCTCCTCGGAGCGCCATATACACCTGAAGGCTGAGGAATGAGTAAATCGTTTTTACCATTACTCTACGCGCCATCTGCGGCCAGACCGGTCACCCAACGCGTGTCACTCTTCGTAATGTTTCTAGGCTCGACAAAACGCGACCAGAGCCCTGGGTGTGGGGCCATATAAAAATGACTTGAGGCGGCGAGTTTCTAATGCACCGGGTTTCAACGGCTTTCAAGAGTTGTAGATCGTCTTGGATTGCACCTGTGTGATCGGTCGTTGTTAGCGCAGGTAGCATTTCGTAACTGTCGGTTGCGCCGCACGTGGGCTAGCAGGGACCTACAGCTTGAATACAAGAAAAGTCAAAAAATCACGCTGTCGTGAATAAACTGAATGAGCGGACTGTTGACGGAGCAGAATAAGTTAGCATCATCTATGGTTTGATTTTTGTGCTCGCGTGGCATGATTCATGCAGGATCCGGAGGGCCTAATTGAGTGGAAGAAAGAGCGCCGAGCCCGAATCTGGTGGGAAAAAAATGCGGTGGCTGGGCGCCATTGTTATGGCGAAGGGTCTTGTTTCAGCCAGCGACGGACAAGGCATGGCGTGACGCGGACCATGGCCGCATAACACACACATATATGAGACACGGCAGCGATGGGAAATCGGGAATCCCACTTGAATACACAATACACTTCACATCTTTTGAAACTGATAGATCGGCGCCGAACTCTTGACTTTGGCGCTGACCACACGAGCTCACTCCAACCGGCAAACGCTGGCAGTTGAAATGTCTCGCAACCATAATGTAACAATACCTGTTCAGACCAGTGTCTCCTTCCCGAAGGAATGTATCATGCGGGTATGGATACTATCATGAACATGTGGTATTAATGTAATCCACGGCTACACTGGTGATCGATATCCGGTCATACAAGGTCAGTTGATTTGATGTAGATGGGAGAAGTGATGATGTCGCCAATGTCAATACCTGCGTGTGCTATGCCAATGCCAGTTGTAGTAATAGTCATCCTGCAGCGGCCAGCCCGGAGGGAAACGCATCAGAAGTACTTTTCTTGAGATATTTTCATCAATTGAATCGGCGTCCCATCAGCGTCACCATCAGGCGCAAGAGGACGCGAGACCGAGTGTAGGATGTATTAACACCGAAGTGCATTCCAGCACATGTGTGTAGACTGTTGTATTAACAGCCTGGGGCATGTATCATCAGATTATGATAGTAATATCATTTCAGTCACTGTGTGTCGCAGAAACAGCCTTTGGCTACCAGACACGGGCGTAAATGGGCAGGTATCAGGATCGGTGGGAGGAGAGAGACAGGAGTCAAGAGGGATATTGGTTGCATCGTTTCCAACGCTAAAACAGCCCTTTGGAGTGTGTGTCACCGACAACTCCTTTTGCGATCGTAAATCACAAGGGTGGCCAGTGTATGGGTCAGGGTATTGACACCGATATCTCTTTACATTGACATGCGGGTGAGAAGAAGAATCACACGAGCTTAAAACCTCCAGATTTCACGGCTCCTAATCTAGGCCCATGAAGCATATATGCGTTCCCAAGTGAGCAGAGAACGGACCATAGTAGCGCGAGAATAAATATATGCATTGTAATTGACATCTAGAAGCAGTACAAGTGATGCTGATATGATATGTGAATTGCTCGCTCCGCGATGAGAACGGTGTTCTATTATTGCGATCGGGTAGAATAACGACGGCTTTATCACAACACCGTGTGGATGGCGAGCATTGTGCTGCGAATGTAGGTCAAAAACCCGATGCGTGAGGTGTGAATGTGTGATTCTGTGCAGAATATGCACATGGAGCACAAGCTAGGTGTAACCGGTGGCCGGAGGATCCGAGCGGTCAGGCCATATATGAATTGAGGCGCTGAGGCATGTGGATCAAAGGCCCAATTACGGGAAGGATCGTGCGAGGTATTATACAAGGCAGAAGAGGAGTAATGAACTAGAGAAGATAGAATGAGCTTGAGAGTAATGGAGAGGGCACCATATGTAGACTGACCAAAAGTTCAGAGACTTCTCGCCCAAGTGACGTCAATCAAACTTCCACAGTAGCGTGACAAGTATCATCAGAAAGGTCGCTGCAGCAATCGGGGATTGCTATGCCGTGCGCATGGAGCGTGCTGTTTTGAGCGGCGAGAACTGGGGTGCGTGGAAGGATTTGACCGAGTCCGAGTGAGGAGCAGTCGCTTTGGGGGGACAGCATCAGGCTGTTCATCAGGATCGCGCTTGCGCTTCGGCGCTTGTTTGATGTAAGGAGGCCGTGATAGATCTTCATCCATATCTGGGAGATCGAACTGGAGGAAAGTCGGAGAATGGTAGGGAAGGGGGATAGGTGCAACGAGGGGAGCATTGCAGACGACGTGGAGTGGGGCGGACTGAGGACGGGTGATTGGTGTTAGAGTGAAATCCGTTGAAGAAGACGAAGCGGTGTCTGAGGGAGAAGGGGGAACTAGAGAGTTGGTTAGCGAGCAACGGGGAACAATAACGAGTCGACGTACAGTCCCAGAGAGAGACGGGGGGAGAAGACCAGAGCGAAGTCATGTGGAGAGAGGGTGTGGGTGTAGGGTGGATGTGGGTATTGTGGATGGGGCGAGAGAAAGGAAGAGTTGAAAGGATGCATTGCTTATATTGGACTGGAGTGAGACTGACAGAAGCGAGACGGAGACGCAGTATGTGTGACTGCCATAGCTACGTAACGGAGGAAGATCTCATATCCTGTGGCTGTGTCCTTCCTCTTCGGGCCCTTAGTCTCTTGTCAGGCACTTTTTCTGCTGCACAGGCACTACTGCACCACCACAACCATGCCCTCCCTCCTCCACCGCATCATCCCTTTTCGTGCCCTTCTCCAAGCACGCAATTACTCCCAGCCTGCCGCACGACACGTGCTCCCCGCCGCTACTCCTTCTTCATCCTCAAACCTTTCATACTTTGTCACACGAAACAGCAATGGCAATCTCCCTGTCTACTCCGACATTCGAAATAACGGCACCCGCTATCTCGTCCTGATTCGAAATGTTGATGGACAAGCTCATGTGAGTGCTGCCATGCCCGCTTACAACCGGTCTCCCCGCATCTGACATTTGTTCGCATCACCCAGGCTCTTGCACAGGACCTCCGCACTACCCTCTTCAAGGCTGCCTCCAGTAAGGCCGCTCGTGTAAAGGTAGAGGTCAAACACGGCAAAAACGTTGTCATCACCGGTGGAAGGTGGAAAAACGAGGTCATTGAATGGCTCAAAGCACGGGGATTCTAATCCACATAAGGTTTCTGCCGCTCATGTAGATACCTTTTCCGTTTCATGTTTTGTCCCTTGTGAGTTTTGACCGTCAGGTGTCCAACTTACTGATGTCATGTACATCTCCATAATACAATACCCGTCTTGGTCTCTCTAGCATTTTGCCTCGACTGCCCTTACCGGTGAAAGCTCGCTGAAGATGATGGTCCGGAGACGGACGTGCCTGGGGCGCGGGGAGAATGGATTCTGTGTTACATCACAGCGGTGTTATTAATGGGCTGTTGGAATTAATACACCTCGGCTTATCGATTCAGGTAAAAGGAGTCCTAAGGAGTCCCGTCGAACCAGATTCGCCGATGAATGTCAACATGTGGTCAGAATCGCGCCGACGTAACACCAGTTTAGGGTTAGGGTTCTTGCATTCCGAGCACACGGGTCAACCTTCCGATCGATTTCTACGGGTTCAGCCAATGACTCGAAAAAAATTATCCAGTCCCTTTTTCTCTTCTCATCCACCGACCATTCCATTTACTCTGCACAATGTCCACCCCCGCAATCACTCCTTCTGTCAACACTCCTATCCCTCAGAGCGCCGGTGGTGCCTCAGTACCCCTCGCCGCGCCCGCCCGCTCCACCCAGCGTGAGGCAGGGAACAGCCTCGGGACCTTCGGGGTATGCATCCTACTTTATTACTCCGTTTAATTCTTCCAATGTTAACTCGCCCTTGCGATGTAGGTCAAATCGGGTCTTGCACAGATGCTCAAGGTCCGTTAGTCTCGCTTGTGTTACCTGGTAATATCATAAATTTGATCGTTTTGACCGCAACCAGGGAGGCGTTATCATGGACGTCGTGAATGCTGAACAGGTGTGTGCGTTTCGTATGCTATCATTCCACCGCAGTTCTTGACGTGTCGTATCCGTAAGGCTCGCATCGCCGAAGAAGCCGGTGCCTGTGCAGTCATGGCTCTTGAAAGGGTGCCTGCTGACATTCGGGCTGAAGGTAGCAATGCTTTATTCAATGTCGGTTATATTTGACTGATATCAAAATTGCTAGGCGGTGTTGCTCGTATGGTACGTTGTATTTTTTTTTTATCCGGGGAATGTCTGGAACGTCAACATGAACTTCCCTATTCCCAGAGTGACCCCCGCATGATCAAAGAGATCGTGGATGCTGTTACTATTCCTGTAATGGCCAAAGTTCGGATAGGCCACTTCGTCGAAGCCCAGGTAAGTTGCGGGAGAACATCTGCCTTTTTGTGATCTTGACAATAGCATGACTCAACACCGGATAGATCCTTCAAGCTATTGGTGTGGATTACATCGACGAATCTGAAGTTCTCACTCCCGCGGACGAGGAGCATCACATTAATAAGCACAACTTCAAGGTTCCTTTTGTTTGTGGCGCTCGTAACCTCGGAGAGGCGCTCCGCCGCATATCCGAGGGTGCAGCGATGATTCGTACCAAAGGCGAGGCTGGAACTGGCAACGTTGTTGAGGCTGTCCGTCATGGACGCACTGTGATGGCGGAGATCAGGCGGGCTAGCTCAATGAACGAAGAAGAGCTTTACGCTTTCGCCAAGGAGATTCAGGCTCCCTTCCATTTGTTAAAGGAGACCGCGAGGCTAAAGCGTCTACCCGTTGTCAACTTTGCTGCTGGAGGGATTGCTACTCCGGGTAAGCACCCACACGGTTTCGCCCGACTTCTCAAGGGGTTTTCGAAAACGAAGGCGGGGAAGGCTGACGGTAGTGTTTATTTTAGCTGATGCTGCTCTGATGATGCACCTTGGGTGTGATGGAGGTACGTATACTTATTTCGGCATGTCGTTCGCTTGTGTCGCTAATGATCAAACGCATCAACTGCGTTCGCTTAGTCTTCGTCGGGTCTGGTATCTTCCATGTCAGTCACACATTTATTTCTGACCGTTCTTGAGGGCGCAATGAAGAGAATGGACTTGCTGACTTGATCTACTCGGCTTTGCCTCGTTTACAGTCTGGTGACCCCGCTAAACGTGCTCGCGCCATTGTTCAAGCCGTACGCCCCTGTTTTGTATAACACAGAGCTTCCACTAATTCTCGAGTTTAGGTAACACACTACAACAACCCTAAAATTCTCGCCGAGGTTCTTGCTTTTTGCCCTTGCTTCTGCTGCATTGTGGGTTTCTGACTCATCACCGCTCATAACGTAGGTGTCGGAAGACCTTGGTCCTGCTATGGTTGGTTTGACCATGTAAGCCATCCCCTTTTGAGCTTTCCGCTTGTCGGAAGAATCATTCTGATATGGCTCCACCTCTTCTTTTCAGTGACAACAAACTCAAGGGTGGAGAGTACGCCAAGCGCGGGTGGTAAATTCTTCGACGGCACGACTAGACCGGCCTCGCCTAGACGAAAGCAATAACCTTCAAATATGTTTATCTGTAAGCATAAGAAAGACAAAGAGTAAGTGTATCTATGGGTGAACGACCAAGTCGGTCGGTTTATATTCCTGCCTATTCCCCACTTTGGCATGTAGAGGCGATATTATCATGATTATGTTTGTATTGTGTCTGAAATGTGATTGTTTGCTGTGTTATTGGATTTTGGTTTGAGAGATGATGGGCGGGAGGTGTGGATAGTCTATGACGTCATACCAGATCCGAATTGTTCTTAATATTCGAGCGAGTCAGACGACTCTTTCTTTTCACCTCTACAAGTGTCCTCAGATTTACTCCAATTTTTCTCCTTTCACTCAGGATTTCCGGAAACCATGGTATCACAATTTCTCCAGAATCCCGTGATTCATAAACAACCAGAAGATGCGAACCAGGTGCTAAAGGACTTTTTATCGGTAAGCACCGCAGATTCATCGGATACACGGCTTCCCATGGGCTCAGTGAGACTTGTTGATCGGGGGAGTATAGCGCGATCCGAAGGCGCGGTACACGTTTGACAGTGAGAGAGATAGTCCAGAGTCGGAGGTGTGTCGGCAGAAAGAAGGATATCAGGAGTGTATTACTGTGAGTCTACATCCTGATCGTTGCCTGAAGAGGTTGGACTGAGGTGGAGGCTGTCACATAGCTCAAAATGAACTCGAAACGGCTATTCGCGACTATGCAGAAGTATGGATTCTTCTGCGCGTTACCTTCTGACCCAGAGAAGACACACATGGAATGTAAACCCATGCCATAGATGAAATGCTTGTGAAATGAAAGCAGAGAAATGGAAAGGAATGAGTAGATAACTGGGCATTACGACGTTAATATTCATTATTGGAATGGGTTCAAACGTCATGTATAGTACAGCCAAATGTAGTCATTAATAATCCCAGTGTACATCCATGTCACAACCACTTGAACAGCTTCGCTCGTACACTACTCACGAATCGGGCGTCGCGTCTGGTGGTACAGCATCAATCCCTAACATCCCATGTTTAGCCTTTTCCAGCTGAACACCCGCTATTTTCTTCCGACTCTCCGCCATACGCAAGTCAATAGTTGCCATATCCAGTTCGTGCAGCGCTCGACGCGTATTTCTTGACTTCTGGTCGTAATCTTGACTGATATGGACACGAGTTGACCGATATCGGACGAGCTGAAGAAGGATAAAAGCTGTCAACTTTGCAACAAGTTGACATGCAGGAAATAAACTCACATCAAGCTCAAGTTGTGCAACATCATATCTTCCCTTTGGACCTGGTTGCTGTTCCGCCTTGGCCCATCTCTCACTTGACGGAGGTGTGATTTTAACGAACTCCGAGGATCGCAGAACAGGAAGCTCATCCTTTGGGTCCTTATTGATAATGGGACGACGATCGGCACGGGGTCCGGTAGGGTACATGGGTCCGGATGCGGGAACGGGCACAGGGGCAGGGACGGGAGTAGAAAGCATTGAGGGTGTTAAAGAACCATGGTTCCTCGGTGCTTTTGGGGGTGACTTTGATGTTCGTTGCCACACGCTCCCTCGAGGCCCTTTGGGTGGTGACGGTGACCTCCCTCGCGATTCCACCTTCACGTCTAGTTTTGGCGTTGAGGAAGAAGGTCTAACAATGCCTTCTGTTTTCGGATGCAGGTGCTCATCCCTGTTTAGATCCATTTTGACGGAGTCTTCTCGTGTCTCCGATTTGATAGGATGATCTGACGTAGGTGGCATAGGATGATCCTGAGGAGAAGGCGTGGCGGGTGTTAGGAAATTAGGACTATCCATTTTCGTCGCGGGTGCTTCTGTGACTTTAGGCTGGACGACTAAATGTTCATTGTCTGACATCGAAGTCGTAGTGGTGGAGCGTGGAGGGGGTGCGCTATCCGTTCGCTTGGGTGATAGCGGCCAGGAAGTGACGAGTGGAGAAGCAGGAGGAAGGTTCTTTTCCCTAGTGTCTGGTGGCGGAGTTTTATTGGTTTTACTACTGTGATCAGAAGTACGACGAGGAGTATGGGAACGTGTGCGAGAACGTGAGCGACCATAGGACCTAGAGCGTGCTCGAGGTGTCCGTGGAGTGTCTGATATAGAGTGGTTGCCGAGTTTGAGTCGTTTGGATGGTGGCGACCGAGGAATGGGACTACGACTCCGGGAAGAAGCTCGCGTGCGGATACGGGCAGGTGAGTATGCTCGTCGCCGTGGAGACCTCGTACGCGATCTTCGTGGAGATCTTGAGCGGGAGTATCGTCGTAGTGGTGGGGAACGTGAGCGATGGCGGAAGGGTGATCTTGACCGTGACGGACGGCGGAGTGGTGATTTAGAGGAGCGCCGTGGAGACCTGGACGGTCTGCGGTAACTTGAGTCTGGAAGACGTAAGGTTGAGTTATTAATGCTAATTGAGTGAGTGTAGGAACACACACCATACCGTCGTGGCCTGAATCTGTCGTCGCTGCGCCTCCAGTCATAAGGTCTAGTGTCTCGACGGTCGGGGTCTCGCCAATCACGGCGCATATCACGACGTCGATCAAAATCTCTGTCTCTGGGTCTTTCGCGCTCCCAATCCCGCAGAGGAGGTCGTCGGGAGTCGTAAGAAGCTACATAAGAGTCTGTTTCTGGTCTTGGGCGAGGAACATAAATTCTGTCGTTGTCAGAAAGACGGTCGTTACGGTAATGGGTCGATGTTGGAACCATTGGGCGTGCTGTAGTGACGCCATCGCGGGGGAGTCTGCTCTCCTCTTTGACTGGAGATTCGGGCTTGGGTGGCAGATTTGCCATTGGGAGTTGGGAGGAGACAAGGGGTGAGTCGTTTGTTTGGCACATAAACAAGATGCTGCCTACCTTGTATCCTCTCGCCGCTCTTACTCAAATACAGAACACACCTTCCAGAGAAGATGATGTCCCTGCTGACCTCGAGGAAGACCTCCGTGCTTATGGGTGCAAGCTAATACACCAGGCAGGCATTCTCTTGAAACAGTACATTTTCTCTTTTTTTACTTCCAGCAATATCCTCAGATTTTGCAACAGGAAACAAGTTGCAGTCGCCGCTGCACAAATACTCTTCCAGAGGTTCTGGTATGTCAGTTCCATGAAAAACTTTGGCGTAGGGGTACGTCCTTGCGTGTCTTGTGCCATTAACCCTTCCCCAGCTCATTGATATCAGGACATTGGAATGGGTGCCTTATTTCTTGCCTCGAAGCTCGAAGAATGTCCTATACGGATGCGGGATTTAATCAATGTCTACGATGTCTTATTACAACGCGCTGCACATACGATCGGACCCAAGGCCGATACCCCGTTCAAATACTACCCCATGTCGTATTTTGGCACCACATTCTATGACCTCAAGGAAGCACTTGTCGTCGCCGAGATGCAAATTCTGAAACGGCTTGGGTTCAACGTGCACGTCGTGTTGCCCTATGGCACTCTGATCAACTACCTGCAAGTGCTTGGGCTGGTCAAACATGAGAATGCGTGTACGAAGGCATGGGGATACCTCAATGATGCGTAGGTTATATTATGCCTTTGCCCTTCCACAGATCACTAATGAGATACGCAGATTTCAAACACCCGTATACGCGCTCTATCAAATACCGACAATAGTGTGCGCCGCCATCCTGCTCACGATACGACACCTGAACATATCTCTTCCGTCGGACCCTCCAAACTGCTGGTGGGAACTGTTTGATGCGTGTTGGGAAGATATGTGGAGTGTATGCGGGTATATCATGCGACTGTACCGGGAGAGACCTGAAGAGGAAAGGAAACGGGTACTGGGGCTAGTCTCTAAAAAGGACGTGCGGCGGTGGCTAGAGGAGCACCAAGTAGGAGATAAGTAGGATAGATCACGTGTGCATTGCCGAGAGCAAATACGGGCTGCATTCATTCAATCATCTCATTCCACTCTTCTCTCCGAACTCCCATGCTTGACCACTGTTCTATATCCCACAAAGGCACGCATCTATCCTTACCCTTGCTACAGCATTCCTGACCCCAATCTAGGCGGTGTTGTCCTATGGTCCCGTTCATTTACCCCAGAGGCTGCGCACCTCGCTTCCTCACCGGCGTCCCCAGTCAACTCTCTAATCCGTGAGGCATTGATTGAAGGCCGCACAACAGACGAAAAATACGAAAAAGATGGTTATGCAGTCAAATGGACATTTGTAAATGACCTTGAGCTCATATTCGTTGTGCGTAATCGAAGCCCTGTGACCTTAAAAAACCTGTACATAGCCCCTGACGTGACGGAATAGGTTGCGTACCAGCGGATCCTCCAACTCACCTATGTGGATGAACTTTTGGTTGCTCTCAAGACGCTATTCGTCAAGTACTACGAGCCTATTATTGCTGCTTTTGTTGCTTCACTCCATGCTCTCAACTCCGCCAAGGCCACCGCTCTTGAACCTACGTCGTGGAATTTCGCCAAAGCGTTTGAAAAATGGGATGGCATTTTTGACAACGTACTCCGTGGTTTGGAAGATAAAGTCAGTGTCCTTTGGGTGTAGTTTTTACTCGGGTGTTTATTCGTTCGTTATTTAGGACCGTCGATCGCGTGGCCGAACCACCGTTCGTTCTATGCCAAAGCCCATCGAGACACCCCCTTCCGATGACCAGAGCACTGGTGAGATATTAATCCAGGCACTGTGTTTCTCTCGTCTGATCATTATCATAGAACCTTCGGTGGACGTAGATGCTCCTAGGGATGAGCAGCAGATAGCAAGAAACCTTGAAGCACTGAAGACCAGACTGCGTGGCCGAGGTGGAAGGCGTGGAGGGAGGGGGGGAAGGCAGGTGGTTATGGATGGGTGGGGAGGGCGAGAGAGTCAGTCTAACTCTGAGTATGTTCCACATCTTAATTTGCTCAACTGCTGCGATACTGATCCGTCGACGGAATTGCAGCTCCGAGACGCCGACGAAGCGAAAAACCAAAGCCAAAGCCAAGCGCACATGGGGCGACGCACAACCGACTGAAATGGACATGGCCGCGTTGGATTATAGCGTTGACAAACCTGCTCTCAAAGGTGACAGTGTCACCGAAGATACGAGCAACACTGAGGACCTCCAGGCTCTCGTTGATCGGTCGTCTCTGGGTTCTAGGAATCGTGATGGTTTGTACGAAGTCAAAGATTGGGAATTTACCAAGGGGAACGGTATAGATATACTCGCAGATGTTGTCAAGCCGTTGGACAAGAGCTCGTCAGGCTCCTTGGGAACGCTTGGATCGCTGTTCGCCAGGCTAACAGGGTCGAAGGTTCTCACTGAGGCCGATCTTAAACCTGTGTTAGAGGGAATGCAACAGCATTTGATGAAAAAGAACGTTGCGAAGGAGATTGCGGAGAAGGTTTGCGAAGGGGTTGGTGAAAGCCTGGTCGGCAAAAAGGTCGGCGGGTTCGAAAGTGATGCCTCTTTCCACTCTTTCTGCGCAAGTCATACTGATACGAATCACTTCCATTTCTTGTAGCCACGACCGCTGCCGTCCGCAAGGCGCTTTCGACCTCCATCACACGTATCCTGACGCCCAAGACCTCAACAGATCTCTTGCTCTCCATACGTAATAAACTCTCGTCACCTCTCCCCTCGACACAACAACGTATGCCTTACAGCATCACGTTCGTGGGTGTCAATGGTGTCGGGAAGAGCACAAATCTTTCAAAAGTCTGCTTTTGGCTGATCCAGAACGGGCTTCGAGTGTTGATTGCTGCTTGTGATACGTTCCGGTACGTTGATCCGGTTGTATCTTCGTGATTGTATAGTTGATGTCTTCCTTTAATCTCTTATAGGAGTGGCGCGGTTGAACAGCTGCGTGTTCATGTCAGGAATCTCAGCATGCTTGGCGTGAATGGCGCTGCCGATAGCAAAGGCCGTGTAGAGTTGTACGAGAAGGGCTACGGCAAGGACGCCGCTGGAATCGCTCGAGAAGCCATTGCATATGGTGTGTTTTGTCCATCTGTCCCTACCCTACTCCACAATTGTCTTTTGTCTTCATTCCACTTGACATAACCTTAACCGCATTGTATAGCTCGAGATAACGATTTCGACGTCGTGCTCATCGACACGGCAGGCCGTATGCAGGATAACGAGGTATGTCGACAAGCCGATGTCTCTCATGGAACATTTACTTAATACTTTTGACCCTTTGCCTGTATTTGGAATCATTAATCAAACCATTAAGCCGTTGATGCGGGCTCTTGCCAAGGTGAGAACCGAGAGCCCTCTCGACGCGTATGTGAACCTTCCGTCGCTAACCATCCCCCTCTTTCCCAACCTTTTCAATTCTCTCTTTTCGTGTGGCTCGTTCCGGTATGACTACAGTTGGTTGCTGTTAACAACCCAGACAAAATTATCTTTGTCGGCGAGGCCCTAGTAGGCAACGAGGCCGTGGACCAGTTAACCAAGTTCGATCGCGCGTTGCGTGATTTCTCGTCCGCCTCAGGCGTGGGCAAGGGACGTGGAATTGACGGGATGCTTGTGACTAAATGGGATACAGTTGATGACAAGGTTCGTGTCTTGTATTTTCTCGTTCGTTCGTTTTTCCTGTTCCTTTGACGCGGGTGAGAGGTTTGTCCAATTTTTTATGCGGACGCCCCCTGCATCCTGTCAAATATCCGAACGCCCGCCGTCCTGTTACCTTACAGCTTTTTTCTTTCTCTTGTTTCCTGATGATCGGTCCGCAATAACTGATGATGCATGATATTCGTTTCGTTTTGTAGGTGGGAGCTGCCCTCTCAATGACATATGTCACTGGGCAACCTATCATTTTCGTTGGTTGTGGACAGGTACGTGTCACTTCCATTTGATCTCTCGACCGCACAAGTTGATTTCTGCCCCACCTACCATCACAACATCATTCACCACTATTCTGATCTTGTTGATGCGCTTCCTTGGTTTCCTGATGTCCTCGATTTTATTTAGACGTACACCGATCTGCGCCAGCTGAGGGTGGCGAACGTCGTCCAGGCCATCTTGAGCGATTAGATGAAAAGGCTCTTAGGGACTGTCGTTACTCTGACTCGCTATTGTGTCTTTTTTATTTGTTGTTTGTATGAATTGCGGGTTAATACTATTATTGGAGGAACAAAAACAGTGGATTGGCAACACATGGTTCCTATCTACAGGAGTGTGGAGAAACAAAACGTCCGGTCTTCGGTCATTGCACGTCTTTACAATATCCGCACTACACGGTGACAGCAATGCACGCAAGAAGGGGGACAACGTGATGGAGTAACAGTGAAGGTTGAAATAAAGCAAGAAAATGTTCCAACACGTAAAACCAAGAAATCTACAGCAGCTCATCAAGAATGCATGTGTGAGATAAGAAGCAACAAAGAGGGAATGGAAGGAAGGAATAACAGAGAAGGACGGGTAACAAATGAGAGATATACGGGGTTCCTAATGAGAGGGTATGGATGCACAAAACTTCTCGACAAACTTGAGTTAAATGAACCATAAAAACACGATCACTGGCAAATAAACATATAAACAGCATAAGGTTCCTTTACGAAGACCATGACAATATGTGACGGATGCAGGGAGGTGGGGCATGAGTTACCGAGGATAGACGTTCACGCTATTTTGGTGCTGACTGCACTGGTCGTGGCGGGAACTGGAATGTCCCCGTGCCAAAAGGTATGCGACGGCCATTGGGGGTGGTAGGTGTGCCCGGAGTCGAACCAGGCGCGGGTACGGTCGGTACCGTAGATACACGCAGAGGAGTGCTATACAACACTTCGGGTTCTGGTGGAGGGGGTAATGGGTCAATGAGCTTCTCATCCCTGAATTGCATCTGAGGTCCCTTTTCCGAGAGCATACCCTGATGGGAATCGATACTGAGAGGCTTAAACCTTGTTTGGTTGGCAGCTCCTTGGCCTGCGCCACCATAGGTGCCGCCGAACGCGCCGACTTTTTCGTTCTTGGTTACATTCGCACCAAAGCCTGCACGTGCGAAAGGGTAAGAGGCGGGATTGGAGAGGAATTCGGCGGAAGGTGGAAGATGGTTCTTGCGTCGTCGTTTGTAGACAATCCAAGCTGCAATCGCGAGGAAAAGGAAAAGAAGGGCGCCGACGATGCCCCCTGCAATGGCGCCGCGGTTGGGACGATTGGACAATGCTGCTTGGGAAGTAGGTCCGGGAGTAGATGAAGGATTGGAGGGTGGCAAAGATGGACTGGAGCTGAAAGTGGCCGGTCCACTGGTCGGGATGGTGGCACTGACTTGGGCCATCGAGCGCGATGATGATGCAGCTGGGCCACCTGTGCGAGAACTTGATTCTGGCTCATCTGGAGGAGGGTCAACTTCCGTGTGTTTAACAGGGAATATAACTTACCTCCAGCGATGGCGGAGGGAGTGAACGAGGCTCCGCTGGGAGCATCTGAACCTTCACTAGGATTATTCTTATTGTCATTAGCTGAGTCAACAGAACTTTCAGGACCTGCACCACCACCAGACCCGCTAGATCCTCCAGAACCCCCGTTGGTACTCGAGCCTCCGCTTCCAGTCGGAGGAGAGGAGGTTGGAGAGGTAGAAGGAGGTGCATTAGCTCCTCCATTGCCGGTCGGGGAAGGATTCGGCGGAGGACTGTCATTGTTGCCTCCACCGGTATTTCCAGGAGCGTCGCCATTACCACCACCACTACCACCACCACTACTACCACCGCCGCCACCACCACCACCAGCAGTGCCTCCATCATTGTTATTGTCGGGGTTTCCTCCGTTCCCCTTGCCATTCCCGTTGTTCCCCTTGCCGTTTCCAGTGCTTCCAGGACTTCCATTGCCTTTGCCATTGTCACCAGGGTTTCCATGATTACCGTTATTATTGCCAGGCCCCTGCCCCTCAGGGGGAGCGCGCTCTGTATTTCCAGAACCCTGGGGATGGTTGTCGGCCAACTCGTGCAAAGTATCGTCTACAAATTTGCCGAGCGGGGTGTCTTTGGCTTTGTTGATGAAGTCACCTAGAGAGGGGGATCTGTGCGAATGCCTGCGCATGATACGGTGACCAGAGGCGGAAGAAGTCATGATTGGATGAAAGAAAAAGAGTAAAGAGCGACGAGAATTAAAATGAGCGGGATTTAGGCGTCAGAGCGTCAAGACGGCAGAGCATGCGAGGGAAGGAGAGAGGGGAGGATGGGAAAAAGACGGGAGCTTACTTGTCTCTCTCCCCAATCACAGATTCCTTTGTTGCCACCT
>JAEUWS010000777.1:0-86562 GCA_018524945.1 Podaxis sp. C-F-92630
GATCAGTCACCGATCCCAGCTCACATTCTCCCGACCTCCTTGCAAAGAAAACATGCCGATGATGAGAACATTGAATAAACCGTGATCAAAGAAGCTAGGGTGTAGTTGTTTCTCTTTTCCCTAGTCGATATGGCGATGCTACGCAGCGCCCTAGATTATGTTTCGGGCAATGGATACTTATATGTGGCCTTGCTATCCTAGGTCGAATATTTCACCGCCCTTCTAAACAAATGTTTCGGAAGCACGAGAGAAGCTTCATTCGTCTTACACACATCATACCAAGTTTATTGGGTCGAGCAAGGATTCTGTCTCTTATGATAAGTTGTATGGTGATCCTTTTCGTACTCACGCCCTGCTTCCGCACATGGGCGTGTACTGGCCTGCCTTGGTCAGCCTCTGTTCATTTGTCGATATATCTAGCTATGCACTGAGTGCACGTCAATGAATTCCATCCTTTCGTGTACAATTATCACAGAATTAAACGCCCGAAAATGTGATGCGCGTTGACTTCAGTCTTGATATGTGATTTTCACACACAGAGAAGCCACCTGTGGAGGTTAAGTCGTCGTCTAGCCAAAATGCTCGGTTGGTGATCTCTAGTTGGGCTTCAAGCTCGCGTATAAGCATGGGTCAATCATGTTCTTCATCCAGCCAAGAGACAGTAGAGCTCTGTGCAAATTTGCTGAATATAACCCCGCTATGACTGCTATCACGGAGATACCGTAGAACATTAAGACCGGATCGACCAGGGAGGGGTTCGCAAGAAGCGTCAATTACCCGAGACTCGACAGTGAGAAGGAGGTTTCATTGCGTGGTGTTTCACCCTCGAAGTTGTATAAGGTCCAGAGACTTGGACGTCGAGTCATGGAACGGAGGCTGATTCCACAGCAGCATGAACATGGACGCAGGTCTTGCTATAGCGCATAATCGTATCACACGCCCTGCTATCCTATTGTATCCTCCAATGTATCTATAATGTGAATGTGATTTGATATTTAAGGAAGTCTTGAAGGCATATGAATCGTTACTGCGCGTTAAAGCCAGTGACAATAACCGCCGAAGCAAGAAAAGAGTCTTGGTGTCCTTGAAAAGGCAAAGATCGCTTCGTAAGTATCCACAATTCCTTCGTCCGCTAAAAATAGCCCACAATTCTGTTTATTTATGTTGTTGACTTGTCATCAACTCCAGCAACTAAAGAGCGACAAAACACTCCAAAAGTTTTCTCCGATTGCACAAGCGGAAGGAAGTACTGAACTATGGGGGTGTTTGAATTTGTTACGCCCTTTGTGCTGTTCCCAATCCTTCGGGTAACGGCGCCTAATGATAGATTCAAGGATGCCAAGCAGAGATTATCGCTACAAGGATAAGCCGGCCTTCTCAACAACTCCAAATACTCCTCAACCCCTCAGTACATGCACCCCATGAGAAATCAGACGCAAGGATAGCTGGCACTCATGCAGCTCCCCCAAGTTAAGGGCCAGAGACTCGGGGTTAGTACATGTTACCGAGATAAATGTAAATTAGGATGTCTTCGTCGTTGATACTCGCCCACGCCTAGCGCGGCAATTGGCATTCCCCATAAGTACTTGGAGTTGGGTCAAATCCTGATTCATCCCACGACCTTTACTCTTCCGGCGACTTTGGGGTCTCCATCTCGAACTTGGGTATAAAGTTATACCCCTTCGCTGTCTCGGCTAGGTCCTGTGATCCAAAAGTATCCTTGAAGCTCCCTATCATAAGCAGGCTATGAATAACTAGCTCACTTTGCACGTCACTATATGATTTATCAACGTACCCCACATGCTTAACTGAGGAAGCAGTGCAGAAGCCGGAGGCATTGGACATAAAAAGGCTCAACGGTGCTTGGATTGGTTTGCAGTTAATCTAGTCCATCAACCACCTCGTCTCGCGCCCTATTGATATTGTTCAGCTCGAGAGACCAGAAGGTGCACTGATATATACCATGCCCGCACTCTCGTTCCCACCCTTCCCAGACGACGTCCCCACCCATCCTCTCCTCGTCATCGACTTTGCTCTTCTCAAGGCGGGAGACCCACAGGAGATAGAGAGGCTGTGGGAAGCCGCAACCAAACTAGGTTTCTGGTAGTACGTCCATGCCCGCCTGAGCCACCAACATGCTCTAACCTTTAATCCGATGCGGCTTGCTTCGTTCCTACTTATTCCTTCGTGGCATTTATCCTTGACACAGCCTCAAGAATCATGGAGCAGAAGAGGAAGTCAATAAGATGTTCGATTTAGGAGCAGAAACAATGGCGTTACCTCTTGAAGAAAAGTTGAAGTTCGAACAAGGAAATGACGGTAGTTCTGCTGGGTGAGTTTTCCCAACTTATTAAAGTTTGACCCACGCATAACCCTCAAATGTCGCGGAAATCCAGTTACAAAGCCGCAGGTGCGAACGCAGTGGATGCCACCGGAGAAAAAGACACAGTTGAGTTCGTCAACATCGCAAAAGATGATGTCTTAGCATGGCCTTCCCGTGTCCACCGAAGCTTGTATCCAGCACCCGTAGAACAAAGCATGCCAACCGTCGTCCAACCGTTCGTCAGGAAGTCCCTCGAAGTGAATCGGACCATTCTCAGCATCTTTAATGACAAACTTGGGCTTCCCAAAGACTCCCTATTGCAACAGCACCCACTGGAGGAACATAGCGGTTGTGAGGCAAGAATCATCAAGAACCCTCCCATGCCGCATAATGTACAAAAGAGGGCCATAGGAGCACATACGGACTTTGGATCACTAGTGAGTCTACTTGTCGCTAATACGAAAGTCAGATGCTGACGGACGGTCAGTCCTTCTTGCATAACAGACTCGGTGGTCTTCAGGTTCTCGCCCCAGGTTCAGAGGACTGGCAATATGTCAAGGTACAATCGAATACGTCCTTTCACTCTCGGACCCTTACTTTCATCCCATTAGCCGATACCAAACCACGCGATCTGCAACGTTGGAGACGCCCTCTCAATCTTCAGCGGAGGTATCTTGCGTTCGAATATGCACCGCGTCCTGTAAGAGTCGAGTCTAATTCTCAAGCGAAGAAAAGACTGAACTCTTACCTCATTACATATAGTCCACCTCCAGGCGCCCAGTCCGTCTATGAACGCTGGTCGATCGTCTTCTTCACCCGCCCTGGTAACAGCAAAGTTCTTCGCGCGCTCGTCGAATCTAGCCCAACGATCGCCGCCGCCGTCGCTGCGACACCCGAGAAGAGCTTTGAGACAGGAGTGACGGCTAGGGAGTGGTTTGCGCGGAGAATCAAGTACCAGCGAATTGCAAACCGCACGGTGCGTTCTCGACTGTGATAAATGAAATTTGAGTATGTTCAACGCCGATTTTCTCACCCAAGGGTCCGGAATCTTGGATGTCAAGCCGTGGAACTGAAGCCGATCCAGCAGTGGCATGAACCGTACGTCCCATGAACCATCGTACATGGGTCAATGTCATTTTATTATCACTTTATTATGCAGTTATGACAGAACAGTGCGCAAGAATCTGCCTATGAATCTAGTTAGTCAGGATTATGAAAGAATTTCAGAACGTACAAAGTGTGAAATGAAAACAGGAGCGACAAAGTCCAACACCTTCCAAGAAATGAAATATGACCCAGAGTCCAAAAATCGTCCAGAGTGCAGAGAAAAGAGAAACTTCGTCATTCCCAGACACACGGGTCAGCAGGTTTACACCAAAAATGAGTCCACTCCACCCTCACTCCCCGCCCCCGTTCCAAGAAAAGCTTATCTGCATACACCATCCCAGTGAAAAAAAACTCCTACATCCGTGTCTCGACTCTCGCGACGGCCTCCTGAAGCCTCCTATTCTTTATAACCTGCACTTTGGCAATCTCCTTATTTCCAGAGCGATTATAAAGCTCTGTAAAATGCCGCATGTACCAAGTTTCCCATCAGCCCACACCAACCTCAAGCCAAAGAATTAGTATTTGTGCGCACCTAAGAATCGTTCTCCAATCCACAGTCTCAAGTGCGCGTTTCCTACAGCATCCTGCATACTCGCGGAAGTAGGCACACCGCCCTTGAGAGGGCTCTGATTTTGCGCCTTTGGGTGTCTGGGCTGCGCGGCTAACCCTGCTGCGAGACTCTCCGCCGTTTCTAGCATTTTCTCAGCGTGTTGGTTGGATGTATGCAAGTAGTGTGACGCAATCAACGAGAGTACCAGTGCGCGTAGGTGATTGTCTTGTGACGCCGTTGAAAGGTTCAACGCGCGTCGTAGGTACGTCCTAAGAACGTTCAGACAAGGTCAGTCTCACCCTACCAACGGTTGGCGAAAGTAATACGCACTTGGCTTTGACAAACTCTTTTGTCAAACAACTATCCAGCACCTCCGCAATCGCTTCAAGGGTCCCGCCAAGCCCACGACAGTCTTTCGTCACACCCTCCCCGACCTTTCTCAGCTTCTCCGTCTCTCTCTCTTTTTCCTCTTCAGACATTTCTGTGGGTGGTGTTTGTCGTAAGAGACCGATGCGGAGCCAAAGCTCGCCTGCACGTGCTGCGGCGTTGATCCACGGGTCTTCTTCACCCTCCATGGATTCCAGGATTGTGTTGGAATTGGCATTAGCGGAGGTGGAACCATCAACACGGGTGTGGAGGTACGGGGAAGAATGGTGCTCATGGTGTTCGCGCTTCCGCGAGAGCCATGCTGCGACTTGGTAGCACTGTAGTGCGCGTTTGGGCTTATTGAGAGCGTGAGCGAGTTGTGCCTCATATAACGTGATTCGAGCGACGTAGAACGAGAATATGCCTTGCGTGCGTGTATATGAAATCGTTTCATCGATGGACTAGAACTAAGGTGAGAATAATGGGCAGAAGGGGAGACCGATGAACGTACACGTTCGGCTTCTCCAAATTCGCTTCGCATGATAGAAGCCTGTAAAATATCTTAGTCCCACTGGAGGAAGAAAATAGAGGTGACATACACTGATGAGCTCACACATGAGGTCCGCACGGATCTTTTTGAGCCGAAAGTCAACATCCTTGGCTTCAGAAATGGAAGCCCAAGCAGGATCTGAAGAAGAATGAGCGTATACAAAGCATAGAAGTCGTAAGAACTTACATGCCAATTCCTTCTTCAACTCTTTATCAACCGCAGTGATACCCTCGCTGGCGAAAACCTTCTTCTTGGGTTTTCTTCCAACTAAATCACGTTTCGCGAGGCTCGAAACCAAGAAACCAAGAACATAAATCAGTCTTGGATGAGTGAGTTGGTAATGGAGTGGAGGGGCATTGGGAAATGGAATCTAAGCCGAAGTTAAACGAGGTCAAGAATCGAGGTGAAGGCACGTGCCTCAAAAATGCCAGTTTTCGGAAATCGAGGGAGGTGTATGTCTAGCAGCTCATGAAGCCACTTGAGTCGTGGATTCGTGAGACTAGCGTCTCCAATGTAAGTGTGGAAGATGATGCCCAGGATAAGTGTATGGACAATAAGCGCATACTCCAATATGGATCGTGCAGAGTTGTTGCTCGAGGGCGGGGAAGGAAGAGCCGCTGATGTCTGATCCTGATTCTCAGGCGCCTTCCCCTTGTCCTGTGCATAACTCTTCAACACGTCTTCCATGCTCAACACGTTCTCTGCGGCGTCTAAACTCTCCCCAACATCATTCCATAATCCTGCACGCATAAGGGCCCGTAGACGTAGCACCGAAGCGAGTTGAATAACTGATTGGTGCCCTCGTTTTGATGCGAGCTCGCAAAGGTCGCTAATAGCGCCAAGGGACCGCATGATATTCGTCGTTTCGTCTGAACTCTGGGAGCTGATGCTGGCGATGAGAGCAAGATGGATAGTATAGACAGTATTTGGGGGATCATTTGGGGTGAAAGTGGTCAACGCGCGTTTGAGGTTGTTCTGAGCAGCCTTGGGATTTCCAGAGACTAAGGACAGCTGAGATGACAGCTGAGAGAGACGGTGTCGGTAGAAATATAGCGACGGAAGCTGAAGAAAGCAGTCAGCCACCTAACAATGTGCAAAAGGAGGTTTATACGTTATGGGCGATTAGTAACTATCGGAGGCGAGCAGGCCTTCAGCACAGATGGTATCTCATAAGAGTAGGAACACTCACTGCTTTAGTAATGGCCTTCTGAATTTCATCTTGGATTCCAGGAGACGAAAGGCCGATCAGCAAGCCGAGCTCTGCGAGTCCTGTAGCAGCTCGACATTCTACAACCCTGTCAAGACTCGTCATAGTATTGCATGTCTTGAGCGCGTGGTACGACAGAGCCAGTGATCGTTCATGATTCGTATGTGTTGGAGGATGGAGCAAAAGAGATGGCAAACTAAGAAGAAGATTTGCAAGAGTAAGCTGCGGTAGCTTTTGAGGTTTAGGAGAAGACTGAAAGTCAATTTTCTGGCGTTTTGCCGGACGAGGATTCTCCTCGCTGTCGTACATTTCTAACCCAATTATGGCGTGACATCCACGCTCTACAGGTGACAGCTCGCGTGCGTGACAATACATACATACAAATCCAATCACAATTGCTCAGTGACATCACAACACAAGTACCAGTACCCAGCGCATCGCATCGTGCACCCAACTATTTCAGCGTTGAGGAACCGCGGGGAGTCCTTCTAAGATACCCTGACGAGATGATCGAGCGAAAGAAAACAGTTGAACAGATGTTATCCTCCTACAGTCACTATTTGCAAGCATCGTTACTCATCTCCCAGAGCCATCCATCGATACCTCCCGCTGACCGCTCCGGACAAAGCTGGTATGCGTCATTGGTTGCCAGCAGAAATCTCCATCATCTTGTCAAGAGGTATACAAGACAGGCAGAGCAAATATAGGCTCCGTTAGCACGAGCAAGGAGATAAGGATCCCCACGATAAGACTCAGAGGGCCGTAAGTCAAAATCATATGAAGCCTCTCTACAGTCTCCGGAATGTGGCCTTTAAGAAGACATATGGCATATGAATGATGGGAACAACTTCAACTTGGGGATCAATCAGGTCCTGGGTACATTGATCACTGATGAGGCACTATAATGCATCACCTCAACTACCCCTAAGAAATAGACCACGGCTCAAAGTATACTATATCCGATAATGGACCCAACAGCAAGCTTTGCCGACGCTTCTAGATTCAAGTACAACAGTACAACCATCATGCTAATGATCGATCGATCGAGGCTATGCAAGAGGACGGCTAAGGAGAACATCTCGAGAGAACAGTAAATCTGTCTTGGTATATTCTTCCCAGCGCCAATTCTCACAACCCATTAGAAGGCCAGTTGCGACACTCGAGACCTAGCAGAAATCGGTATAGCGAAGTCAGGACCTTATAGATAGTCCATCCCTGTTGAAGGGAGGATTGCGCGCATCGTCGTATCAACGGATCAAGGCAGCACTGATGGTAGGAATACCAAAGATGGGGAGGGCAGGAAGGAGCAGGGTTGGACGAACATTTCTCTTTACTTTGTCGTGATTTTCCTTCGTCTATCAGTTATACCGGATAATTGAATCACAGGTATATGACGCGCCAGTGTGCCGCTGCTCACCTCGGTCGCCCTCCTTCACGTAAGAGGCACTGAGATGAGCGTTCTACGTTGTTACAAGCGTCTCACCGTACTCATGTCTTCCTGTGGTTACTATTAACCCATTACTCCCTACTGAGTAAACATAGTCTCAGGAGTCGCCAGCATAGTTGCAGATGACTGTAGTGTTCACCTAATGAGCAAACATAGTTTACAAGCGCGGGATAAGAATAACAGGTGGGATCCTCGCCTCGGAGTCACCAGTAATAGCGCTGAGGTGAGTCCAAAAGAGCGGCGTGGTTATGTCACTTGAATTTTGACTATCTGACTCGGATAAAAACGAAGGAAAATCATGTTGAAATTAAAAGTAACCAAGTGTCGTATGTGCATTCCCGCTTCTCCAGACACGGCAGTCTCACCGTCATCTAAGCCTACCCTCGTTTCACACGAACGACGGGACGTCTGGTACTTCCTTCAACGCTTCTGTTCCAATCCAGAGCCAGCACTCACATTCATGTGCACTCTAAGGGGTTGGTTGAGATCTATGTACCATGACTGAAACATCTCCGGTGTCAGATGTTCTTTCACCTCCTGATGGTATATGCTGCTTCGATGCTTTGGCTTCACTATTCATAGTAGATAATATGAATGCCTGCAATACTTGGTTCTTCTGTGTTCCCAGTACCTCCTTGTCAGCACAAGTATCTGCCCTCCAACGAGATCTTTGAAGATGGACATTTTAGTCTTTAAGGATTGCTAGGTCAACCTCCGGATTGGCAATCGGTTGAAGGGGGGGGGAGCCATCAGCTCTCGGGCCTTCCTCTGACATGCGTAGACAGCGCGACGGTAAGACAGCTTCTGACGAAAGTGATCGACAAGGCACAGATGGTTAGGAAGTGCAAACACGGGTTAGACGACAATCAAGAGGAGATACAGAGGAATATTGATATAGAAGACAGGAAAGTTAGCGTTATCAGCATTTTCCGAAGACCCGGGCGGGGTGACACTCCAGCAGAGTAGGTTCTAGGGAATTGTCTTAGTCTTATATGTCCTAGTTTCAGCCCCAATGCCGACTAATTCCAACGACTACAATAGGTAGGCTCATGCCGAAGCATATATGAATTAAAATCTTCACGTAGATCAAATGAAGATAACCAATAAAATTAATGAGGGCAAGTCAAGACTCATGTCCGTAAACAATCAGCGTTGTGCAGACTGGATATTGTTCAGTCTAGCGTCGGAAGATCTAGTGGTCCGTTAGCAAGAATGTGGGGATACCAGGGGCTTGAATGTCCTTTCAGTCAGTGCACAGGTCCCAAAATTAGCAAAGGTCTCTTGCGGGCCCTAGGCAGGCAGTGGCCGCCTTCGTTTTATACACCCGTGGTCATAAATAAGCGCCCGATTGGCAGCCAAACTCTCTATCTAGTCCAAAACACAATATTAAATCCCCAATCCCCATCAGCCCGTTTTCGGTAACCCGATGTTACGCCCGTTGTCTCTTGCTGAAGATAAATTAATGCGTTAACTATCACACTAAGCTTGCCAACAACTAGCGAAATGAATGCGCAACTGGTTAAGCAGGATTCTAAGGTGTAGGTACGCATTGAACGACAAATGCGCGAAGTGCGTGATCATTCGCAGATAAATCACTCAACGGGCCCAAGGAAGCATCAGTATTGTTAAAGCTGAGTTTCTTGCATGCCAGCAGCTTCAGAGAAAACGCAGGACACCATATCCGAGAATGACCCAGATGGCTGTTATACAGAACCTCTTACGACCCTTAGTTTCCACATTTGAGCAATACCCGAGGATCGTGCATACAGAGCGAAGAATCTCTCCTGGCGTTGTGGTTATCTCCCTGGACTCTCTATATATACAAGTCGCACTGGACGGCCGTATAGCCAGTTTTCTTTTCGGGCCTGGTGTATGATATCCCGCTGAGATAATATGCGAGGGTCCATTGCATAACGTGCACTCATGCCACGCGGACAGAGGTTGTGGGACCTGAATGGCATAGCGAGGAACGGTAACAATAGTTATGCTCAACCCAAAGTTGATCATGACTTAGTCGGCCGCAATATCACTCATCCGTTAGATCAGATGAGATACATAACAGCCTGACATCCTATTTTCTGACCCATCAAATGCAATGTCCTGGTGAGTGGCTAAGGTCCAAAAGATGGAGAATTTTTTTCCCGATCTACAGGACATTGAGGGTATATTACTTGAAAGAAACCAACGCAAAGGAACGTGTGTAGCTCGCGAAAGAGAGGGAGGGAGATATATAATGCATTCAATATCCAGGAAGGTAAGTGAACAGACGGAGGCCAAAGGAGTGAATTCGGTAAGCAGAACCAGAAACCGTATTAACCCAGCTATCTAGATATTCCGAACCAAGTCGAGGGTGTTTACCTGTACCACAAACCATTCCTTCAGGCACCAGTATTGGCATCCGCCGGAGGGGCAGCTCCGTCAGTCGAGGATCCACCACCCGTCGCCCCCGTCACTGCACCCTTCGCCCCATCTACAGCGCTTGCAATTTGGCCAGTAATAGCGCCAGCTTGTCCAGTCAGGTCACCTCCAGTAATACCGTCAGCGATCGATCCCGCTGTACCGGTAATTCCGCCAAGTCCACCAGCCCCAGCCCCAGCCCCAGCTCCACCACCGGCCTGCCTCTTCCAAATGATGGGACCCTTGGTAGCAGCGACGGCCCGACGAGCTGCACCCTCTCCGCCATCGCCCGCTCCAGCGTCTCCTGCACCAGCATCACCACCGGTCGCACCACCTGCCCCAGCACCTCCAGCACCACCACCAAGGCCTCCGGTTAATCCGCCAGTAGCGTTTTCAAGTGTGCTGACAACACCTCCAAGAGGTCCCAATCCTCCAATAGCGGGAAGTTGAGGGGTAGGAGCGGCTTGAACAAAGATAGCGAGAGAAACGAGTGCGACGAAGAATGAAGTCTTCATGGTGAGTTGAAACGTTTTGAGTATCAAAAGTGATTAAAAGACGAGCGAAGAATGCGGTAAGCCGATTATTAGCTTTAGGTGCGTCTCGAATTGACTCGTTAACTTATAAACATCATCCCCTTCGTCCTCTTATACGCAACGAAAAAATTCAACATGCCTTTTGCGGGATAGGTGTTTGGTAAAAGGCGGGCGGTCTAGAAGTCAATGAATTATTGTTAGCGCACTTGAATGACAACCGAGTGGAGAGGTATTGATATTCGTAAAAGGCGTTGTGGAGATGTCCTTATTAATGTGGAAACTTCTCCTGTCAAACCTGGCAGACAGACGAGAGTCTATGTTGGATCTTCGGCTCCTAGAAACGCTATTTGCACACTTGTTGGCACGTTCTGGCATTAATTTGTCAACATCCCTCGTTAAATTGAATTGTCGAAGCATGGGTGGAGCAGTGCTCTTTCCAAGCGCCGAGAGCTCCATTGGAGATTCCTTGACGTCGAACATCACCAACGTCAGTTTAGTGCGGAGAAGAAAACGACTTCACGTACCTCCGCCGCTAGTGTATCCTGACACGTAAAGGCGTCATAGTGCAGGGATTCACAACGAAAGTCGTGTTTCCTATCACTATACGAAGGAAAGCAAGGACAAGGGGGGAATGTCTAGTTGATTGTGCCAACACGTCGCATTTTCGAATTCAGCACCGATAGATTGGTCTGAACTCTTTTCTGGATTGGGACTCGGTATCTGCGAGAAATGTAGCTGAAAAAACACGTAAGTTGTGCCCCACCGGAATATTCGGTTGCGCTCCAGGATAAAAGGTCTTTCGAAGCCCAAAAACACCGAAGCGTGGAGCGTCGATAAGGCGGTCGCGAAGTTGGGGGAGAATACAAAAGGGGACGCACGGAGGGGGTTAGCTTGTTAACACAAAAGTTAATGTCTGCAACGGAGCACATCAAACAACCCAGATTACAAGGTTAGCGTATATCATGGAGCTCAACAACATGCATCACTGGGTGAGAAGGCATTCCAAAGTACAACACGACCGACTAGATGAGAAGAATGGTTATAAGATCAATAATAGACTGTCCACATTGAGCCAAACGTGTCGCAACAACCAACGTGGAAACACAAAAAGGCATGTCATAGTCTTCAACACGTTTTAAGAACTGTTACCTCCGGATATTGATGCGATCGGGTAGGAGCTCGAGCTGTCCAGGCCACATCCAAGGAATGTCGTAAGCAGACCCCAACCCAACCACCAGCGCAATTGAATCAGAGGTATCATCACTTAGACTTGTGAGATGCCGTGGATTAAAAACACCTCGGCCAGACGAAATGCCTTTCGGGAATACCATACCATAAGTTGGTGTGTGTACATGCGTGGTGCCCAGAGATAACTAGCGGTAGTGCCTATCAAAGCAATTATTCCCTCTCCTCGATGCATCTAAGACTACACCGAAGTGAGATTTTATTTGGATATAGTATATGTTCAAGACATACTCTAATAAGTTTGCAATATGCTTTTACGACGATGAAGGGTAAAGCTCTTCTTTGAGAGTGAGGCCTGGCCAATAGGTCAGGTCAAGAACAGATGACACGTTTCAGGGAGATCGTACCAAGTTCCTCTCTCAGAGGCTTCAACTCTTGGAGGTAGAGCTCATACTGCTGCTTGTTCTCCACCTTCTCCTTAATACCCTCAAAAATCCGGATGGCGGTAGCATAGTCATTGACACGCCTAGCAGCCTTGACAGCAGCCTCAACGACAGCGGGTGATGGAACCAAGTCATGTGCGAAGCAGTTGTTCAAGCCACGCTGGACTTCGAAGAGGTCCTCAGCGTTTTGGAAAAAGTTGACGTAGCGCTCGGAAAAAGACTCGAAAGACTCCTGGGCGTGTCCATGTGCGCCACGTACAAGAAGAGGGGTCACACGTGCAGTAGAGGCGGCGAAGGAGGGGCGAGCAGCAGCGCGGAAGACTGTGGAAAGGAGTTGGGCACGCATGGCTGGGGGAGAGTTGAAATTGGGAGAGAGCTCTAAAACGCGAATGTCCTTCGGGATGTCCGGGTCCTTCCGTCACTCGTCACCCCGTCACCTTGTCACACCTCCATCCCTTGGCCAAAACCTCCGTGCACTACGCAGAATCAGGCACCAAATGTTGAGCAAAATTTTTTACGTCGCAAGAGCGTTCACTCAGCCTTTAGGCCTCAGACCTTCCAGGGTGACAAGCTAGATTGAAATGCAGTGGAACTTGTGTACAATCCAGCCATTGACTTGTTACTGGGGCTGAGTCTGTCGCCGTTGCTGGTGACGGCGAACATGAGAATACCCTGGCTGAGGTGCAGACTATGGAACGCCCTGACGTCAATGTCAGCAGTAGCGCGTGTCGACGCCCACTGCAATCGTTGAATGCAACGAGCTGTGCACTCTGTTTGCCAACACCATTGATGTCACATATCATCACAGCCCTATGACGTAGGGTCTGAGAGCAGTGCGCCCGTCGTGCAAACTCCGACACCTCTCTCCCGCCCGTTCCAATGTGGCCGAAGGCACTAATCCATCTCTGTCGCGAAGGCAGCTCTGAGCAAGCAGCACAGGTTGAAGTGTAGGTAAAGGCTTTCCAGTCTCACCCTCGGTTGTCTAGCCTCGCTACCCCGACCGAGTTACCCAGTCAAGACTCGTTCACATAGCAGCGCAGGGACTGCCAATAGCACATGCTTCTGTTGCACGCTCGCGCATCTTTTCGAGTCCCAACTTGATCCCCACTGTCACTTCAACTTGTTGATGAAAGAATCGCTTTTTATGTCTATATTGATGATACAAGCGCCGCCTCCAAATTCATCGACGATACCAGTCCCGTAGACATTCTGCCTATATACCATACATGAGCCTCTTTCTCGGCAGTCCCCCGCCCTCTCTGCTGAATTTGGAATGGGGGTATAATCGTAACTCATCATCCTCAATGTCCAGCGGCGTGACTCAGGAAAAGCAATCGTACTAACAGGACGAAGCTCTTAATATATGCCTACTGTACGAGGCTGTCAGGATGTCCGCAGCTCTCCAACCCAATCTTCAATCGCTGAAGCTTTAATTGAGTTCGAATTGAGTTCGAGTCAGGCATGATTTCTGTCTCGGTGCCCGAGGCAGGAGTTTGGGGATATGCCTCTGGGCTAAACGAACCAAATACCCAAACCGGCTCCGAGAGAAGCTCACCTACCAGTATGCCAAGTGACTTATTAGGTACTAACAACTAGCCGAAACGGTCCCACTCGAGTCGGCACAACCACACGTTGAGGGGGAAAAAGCGATCACGTGATCGGTTTGCTGACACCAGTGACCCCCGTAGTAGTGCATGGTTTCATTCCGCTCGCCTCATCCTAGTCCTAAAAAAATAAACTTGCAGGGATCTCTGATTACCAGCATCAAAAGCAAAATAAGCGGGAGTTCCGTTGTGATGACGCGGGGGCACAGGTTACTTTCCGAGGTGCGCATGCTGTGCACTCCAGTCCAGCGCATCGCCACCGGTTGACGGAGATCGGCGCGTCAGTGTCACTGTAGGAAGTTCGCTCCCTTAGCTCACCGGAGGGATATAAAGTCACAATGATTCCGGTTGGGACATCCTGCAACAGTTCTCCGTCTCATCTTCCCAATTACTTTCTATCATCTCGTCCTCAGTCTCGATCCGACCAACATCAACATGCAAAACGATGTTCCCTACGAATACACACTCGAGTCCATCAGCTCCCCTGCCCTGTTCCGCGCATCCTTCACCTCATCTTCTGTAGACGCAGCTGGAGGTGTCTATGCAGCACCACACACCACACTTTGTCCTGGTCCCAGCATTTCTAGCAACGGCAAACGCCGCTCACCTGACAATTTAATTCCTCTGGATGCTCCCACTCAACCTCGCCGATATGTTATACCCTCTGCAACGTCTAGGAAGGATGTTCCTTCCTTCTTCAACAACAAACGACGCTCCCAATCCGTACCTTCGGATGGCGAAGAGGATGAACTCGAGGAGGAACGTACTGGTCTGCCCCGCAATGACCAAGAGGAAATTGAAAAAAGGAGGAGGAAAAATACCATCGCGGCGAGGAGGAGTAGGTTGAGGAAGCTTGAGCAGAAGATCGCGCTCGAGCAGGCCGTCGAACGGCTCACCCGTGAACGGGAGATCTGGAGGACGCGTGCGCTCACGCTTAGGTCTCTCCTCACTAGCCACGGGATTCCATGCCCCGACTTCAACGATTAAGACGCGTTGACATTGCGCTGTTCCTATTCACTCAACCTCTTGGGCATGATCAAACACACCATCCTCATGGGCTGGCTCCATTCATACACATCACCATACACAAGCCAAGAATCAACCTCCCACATTGTGTTCTCTGTGTGTGCTTTTGGCTGTTTGTGATGATTCCATTGTCTGTGAGTCACTTTTCCTCTATTGTTCCAGAGAACTCGTATACTGATTTTGGGCTTCTTGGGTCCTCTGCTTCCAAAGACATGCTTTGGCCCATGTATGAATCAAGGCTTGATGACAAGCTTGCATCCACTCGGTTGGCTCTGCTGTTGTTTTTCCGCCCCCATCTGTGCGACGTATCCAACGGCCTTGTGCTGTTTGAGATGGTCTTCACAGATCGTGTTGAAATCTGCTTTCTACATTCCTGTCTCTGGCGCTCATTACCGACGACCCCGAGTCGTGGCAGAATCGGCGATCTCTACTAGGGACCCAAGCAGTTTCAAGTTGTTTGCTAAATCTAGAAACCCAGCCGACGGACTGGTGCTCTTCTCCCCGTGCATTATTACGCTGTCTACTCCCTTACATGCTCTATGCCTCCCCTCTAAAGACCATCCATGACTAGCGATGACTTGCGTGGACTTTCCCTCCATTAGATATTATCATTGTTATTTATTCCATATCTCCCTGACGCACGCTTAGTTTGAGACAATATGGACTCATCCCTCGCTCTCCTGTACATTTCCATTATTCACCTCCGAATGGGCATATCTGTGTTTATCTTTACATTCACCCGGAAGACCGGCTGTAGTTGTTCAGCGTCCAAGAGTCATGGGAATCCGCCCTCCCCTATATTCTGTCTCCGTTTGTCCCGAATCGAAACCTGGAGAATTTCTAATATTGCGTTCATTACAGCGGCAACGCCGGAAGTAGAGCGGGTGTTCTCATGCTTGGAGCTTATGGGTATTTCATGATGTTTTGTTAGTATACCGTATGGCTCATTGCTGAGATGTTGAAACACTGAGAGTCAGGAGTCCTTGGGTTCCATAAGCCATTTGTGGGCATGGGCGGGGAGTGTTCATCATTTGCCGATGGGGTTTGAGGCCTTCGTGATCTGCCGACTTGTGGGGAGGTAAGAGAAGAAAATAGGGGCTAGTGCTATTTTAGATCCCAACTCGCCGATGCAGTTCGAGTGTCGTTGTTTGGGTAGTTGTGTTGGACAGCTACCGCACGCGAGCCTCCTGTTCACTCCGGTAGACAAGTATCATGCTATGATTAAGAATCACTGTAGAACAGAGGCCAAGACGTGCTGTTTCTCTCATCTTCTATCTGGGCCTATTCCCAGAGCCGCAGTAGGCTACGGCCTGTCTAGTAGCTGCCTGAGCCATGATCGTGGTTCATACATCCCATATACCGACTTTTTATGAATCCAAGATCTTTACACGCATTGTTTGACGAAGTCTTGTTGATGTAAACCAGAGTCACGGTGACTGATGTCTTCTCAGCTGCATCAAATATGTTCGCATATGGACTGCGTGGACAGTTGACCAGTCACATTGGCTTTTGTTGTACATTCACGCCGGAGCGCTCTCACGAAAGCGCTTTTGGGCTTGCCCTCCGCCCAATTCGTAACGAGCATCGGGACCTTGGCAGTAGCGAGAGTACAGCCTATAATTAACTTCCTATACCGAGACGGTCCTTCGGTGGTTGTCTAGGACTAGGTTCAGAAGTACCGGAGTGGGTTGTTCCGCGAAGTTGATCTGTCTGACTGATGCAATGGTGGATTGGCACTGCGCGTGGGAGTGATCTATGTAGGGCTACACTTCTATTCTTGGAGGAAAGGCAGCGCCTTCCTGTCGCTGTGTGTTGTACCAGTATTGTACCAAATTTATATTTATCGAGTTTGCCGGCCAGGGTCGAGTAGACGTGCGAAGTGGCCGGGAGGGGATTCGAGTCTGTAACTCGAGTGTTCTCCGTATCCATGTTACGAGTGCTCGGGGCGTAACTTCGGAGTCCTCACGCGGTGCGTCTTTTGAAAGAACGATAAGAGATGCAGAGATGCATTTGTCTGGGTCGGGGCTCTCAGGTGAGATGCCGACACAGAAGCGTGCCTGTCTTTGTGTTGTAATAAATACCAGGATTTATCAGCAAGTAACTTATAAATATGAGAAAAGCTCAAGATACACATGTTTCACACGTATGAGGCTATGAGGCTACGAATTCCCAAGGAGGGCGAGAGTCCACGCCCCTGAAGGAGGTAGGGTCGAACTAGAATATGCCACCATATTTGCGCATGATTGGCAAGCGCTTGTGCTTGAACCCATTCGACAAGTCTTGTGACTTAGAAAACAATATTCGATAATGTGGGCAAGACGCAGCACCGGAGCTCGTCTGCGATCATCCTCTTATCTGATCTCCAAACACATGTCTTCATCCGCCCTCATCCTCCCCTTTAACCCCTCGGGCTCATCCGCAACAGTCGCGGGCGTCGATGCCCAGAGCCTCTACAACAGTACACCCTCTGGTGACAAGCCCCCGAAGGTTGCTACTACCCGGACATTTTTCAACACTCCCCAGGGAAAGACCACGACCATCTCGTCGCTTGGAGATAAGTTCTCGCTCAAGAAGGGAGACGAGAAAAGAGAACTAGTCCGCAAGGCTGTCGGTGCCGGCGTGAAGGAGCTGAAGAACTTCGATGGTCTCAAAGAGGTCTCTGTGGACGCTTCGGCCGACCCTCACGCAGCTGGTATGCATATATGCATGTCTTATGAATGATAGCCGGATTGGATTGACGTATGTGCTTTTAGCTGTCGCGGCCCACCTTGCTCTCTACAAGTTCTCGTTGAAGACGTCACCTCCGTCACGCTTCAACCCCAACCTCAAAGAACCAATCCCTGAGAAGTTCTCATTGGTGCCTCTGGAGGGATCAAAGGAGTGGGATGCTGGTGCCATCTATGCAGAGGCGCAGAACTTGGCTCGCACTGTACATTTGGCTTCAATTTCGGTGGTAATAGCAAGTTCTGACGACATCCTTTTCTCAGCTCATGGAACTTCCGGCTAACATGATGACACCCACTGTCGGTTAACTTTTACGCGTCTCAGGGGATATTTATTGACTTTATCCCGCGTAGAAATTCACTGAGCGCATCAAGAAGGAGTTTGAGGGTATTCCGAACGTGGAGATCTTCATTCGCGATGAAGGTTTGAATTTTCCGATTTTCCAATGATTTATGCTGACGCATGTCCAGCTTGGGCTCAGGAGAAGAACATGGTACCTTCAACCTGTTATTTCTATGCGCATATATTGATCTTTTGATGGTAGAACACTTTCTTGTCCGTGACCCATGGAACCTCGGAGCCTGCCAAGATTTTGGAAATGTGGGGCCTCTCATCATTCATTCCCCACCTACTTCACTGATCTAATGATGTCTAGTCATTACAAGGGTGCAGCCGACAAATCTGCTCAACCCCTTGCCTTTGTTGGCAAAGGTATCACTTTCGACTCTGGAGGTATCAGTCTAAAGCCTGGTGCTGTTAGTTTGATCCGCAATCTTCGTCTATCCGAAGCTCATTTCCGTTTAGGGGATGAAATTGATGCGAGGCGACATGGGTATGTTTCTGCATCATATTTACTTTCTATATACTGACACGAATCCAGGTGGTGCTGCCACCGTTGCCTCTGCTGCTCTAGCGATCACCAAGTTGCAGATCCCGTGCGCCTGGATCTCACTTTCGTATTGACAAGTGCTGATAAATTACCCTTAGCATCAATTTGGTCGTGGTGACTCCCTTGACCGAGAACATGCCTGGCCCCAGTGCTACGAAGCCAGGAGACATGTATGTGTTCGTTCCTTATGATAACGTCACTTCACGATTGACAAGGTGTTAGCGTATATGCTATGAACGGTAAGAGTGTGGAAATCGACAACACCGATGCCGAGGGTCGTCTTGTGCTCGCTGGTATGTTTATCTTGTGTCGACCTGATCAAGTTCGCTGATCCATCGCCAATAGACGCCATTTACTATGCTGCCACCGAATACAAGCCGCACACTCTCATTGATGTTGCGACTTTGACTGGGTAAATACATTCCGTCAGTTTACACCTCCCTTTGATATATTCTCCTCTCATCACAGCGCTATGGTGATTGCCCTTGGCGAAGTTTACTCTGGTGTCTTCTCCGTAAGTATGCCTTGAGTTTTGAGGTGATGCCACCTGACACGGTCGACTAGACCTCAACTGAACTCTGGGAACAACTTCATGCTGCTGGAGAGACCGAGTATGACCGTTTCTGGCGAATGCCCCTCGATGACGACTACCTTCCTCAGATCCATGGGTCTAATGCCGACCTCCAAAATGTGCGTCAACTCGATACCGACCCATACGTGAATATGATCAATTAATCGATCGTTTATAGACCGGTGGCCGTCCTGCAGGTAGCGTCACCGCCGCACTCTTCCTCAAGGCCTTTGCAGAGGGGTGTGAACCCAAGGATGATCAACCAGCAACTTTGAAGTGGGCTCACATTGATATTGCTGGTGCGATGGAAGCGACACGTCCCACACCCTACCAGGAGAAGGGCATGACTGGTCGTCCTGTTCGGTAAGTCACTCTAGGAAGGACCCGGAGCGTACCGTCACTCAATTTGTCTTTCAGCGCTCTCGTCGAGTACACTCGCCGTCTCGCTAATGCCTGAGGCTTGTTGGTTAAAATGTTGTAGTGTCTGTTCTTAAAGCTCTCGGGCAATGTCGCGCTCGTTGTCAATTGAATCATGGTATCCACGTGGGGTTCAAATGTTCAAATATTCAGGTATGATGTACTGGTATCTCACCCTATAGACACTGGGGGATTCGTCAGCAGTTAGCCAATAGTCAATAGCAAACACGCTAGGTAGTTGGGACTCTTGAAGGACTTGTTACACGCATCGTATAAGTATATTCTCCTTCACGTAAATAAGATCGACACAAGAGCATACAAATAAATAATAAGTCGCTAATCAGAGCGGCAAAAAAAAGGGGTACAAAAAATAATAATGTTACCGCACAGCCCAATATATACGAGCATTTGAACGTTAGAAACAATGTGGTACCAGCCCAAAAAAGAGAGACGGGTATACGCATTAGGCTTAGACGGATATTGGAGCGGAAACCAACCCAGATTGGTCCTAATGGAATCCTAAATGTTCAACGAGGTCCTGATAGGACGAGCTTAACATTGGAGCGCCGCCGCTTCCACTCATCCCAGCACCGAAATTAGCAGCAGTGAACGGAGACCTTGGTTGAGGGGCATATTCGAGCTGGAACGAGCTCTCGAGGGACTGGAAGAAACCGTAGTCATGTTCTTGGCCTTGACCAGGATTGGTAGCCTGACCCTGAGATTGATAAAGTGGTGATTGATATCCTGGTGTACCGTGGCCACGAGAACGAGAACTAGAACTAGAAGCAGAAGCAGGAGCTAGGCCAACAGAGTGACTGTGACTCGGATTCGCCCCCGTGGAGTTCCCTAGTCTCTGTGTGGTTGGAATTCGGGAGGCTTCGATGTCCTCATCAGGAGGGAAGTCAAAATAATGTATTGCAGAAGAGCCAGCAGGTGCTCCTCGCATTGTAAAATCACGTATGTCTTGAGCTAATGTCGGGTGTAGTGCGTGGGTCGGTGCGGAGATAGAGGACTGGGATGTCGGAGCAGACGCTGGTGGAACTGAGGATTGAATAGGGTGTGACGATGATGAAGAGGCGCGTGCTAGTCCTGATCCACTTGTACGTAATGTTTGCGAATGCGAAGATTGAGGAGAAAGGTATGAATGCGAGTAAGGATAGGACGAGTACGAGTGAGAAGGAAGAGAGAGCGGCGGTGGAGCTGCGGGTGTATGCATAGATGATATGGGTAGGGACGTAGACATAGTGAAAGGCGAGTTGGCCGGAAGATCAGACAGAGTGGCAGATGTGGCGCGCGACGGTGAAGGGTCCCTCTTGATTGTTGACCCAAGCTGTGACGAGGAGCCTGTATGTTGTTGGGGTGTTTGTTGACGTTGTTGTAAGATACCCGATGTAGACCTCGCCTCTGAAAGCATGAGGAGATAGGTCTTTCCGCTCAATCGATCCAAGTCGGAAGATGATACTGGGTAACCCTCGTTTTCGTAGGTACGACCTGCTATTGCACGAGCGTGTCTTCGCAAACTTCGGAGATCATTCTGGGGACTTGTCATCCTTCAGCTTGGATGAGGGTTCTGTGAGGACTTACCAGCAAGTCACTCGCTGCCTGGCACGTCGGAACCGCTTCTTCAAAGAGATCAACGAGAAGATCAAGCTCATTTAAAGCAGGATCGGTGAGGTGGGATCCAGGTGTTCGAGCAACAAAGAGACACATAACAACCTTGCAAGGAGAATAAGAAGCCTGCAATACATAGATGCAAGCCACTCACCGCTGCAGAAAGAACTTGTGACCACACCGCATTCATCTTCGAAACCAACTCCGGAACAAATCCCCAGATGAAGCGCAAGCCTCTCATTAACCGCCATGCAGAACGATAAATTGCCAAAACCGAGGGTATAAACGAATGCTTTGAGAGATCATTGGGACATTCTTCCAGTGCAGACATGAAGTAACTTCGATGTAAATGAAGGAGAGCTAGGATATGTGGTTAAAACTAATGTTGAATGAACAATAGGCAAGTAATTTATACGCACTGGATTCTTTGGCGAATGAAACCATAAAGCGGATCATCTGAATCTCGGGAGGAGGAGATGGGGTTTCCTGTTCGCATATGGGTCGCCACTGGGCTGGAACGGGAAAGTTGCGAATCTTGAGGTCAAGGTCAAGGATCGAGGAATACGAGGGAGGTTTGGGACCAAATGCAATCGCCATGACACTGTGCAAGAGAATAGCATATTTGTACGTCCACGTGTGAACTAAAGTACCGTTAGCTTAGCGAAAAGAGGGGTTTGGGAGTGGGTACCGACACCCTGGCCTTTTGTTTCCATCCGCTCCGATGCCCTCATCATAATCCTTAGGCGTAGTCCGATCCATGAACGCAAGGGAGATCATAGGTGGTCTTCCGGAGTAGAAGCTCTATGGGTGAATATTAGAAGTAGGGTCAAGTCCGATACGACAGGGCGACGGACTGTCCATGTATCCAACAAGAAGACCTCGCAAAATATTCGAGACCTTCTCTGCGCCAGATCATCAGATAAATTCCAGCGAATCCCGTGGAGATCTGCGAGGTATAATTGATCAACAGCATGTGAAGCGTTAAGGTTCTATACACACGCAGTCCCATCTAAAACGAGGCATGAACATCTATTAGTGAAGGTATCCGTATCACAAATATACCTTGTATCCAATCCGGATAGCACGACTTAGGCACTCCGACAGAGTTTCTGATGATGTCAATTCAGCGCCGCTGAAATGGAGATACTGTGCCATATGTATCTAGGCAGAAAGCTTGAGTAAATTGGGATTTCTTAAGGGGAGCAAGACGTACAAGTGTTTGTATATATAGTAAGGTATTTTCACGATGAGATGAAAGCCGAAGACAAGCTTTGGCGAGATAATAGTGCTCATTCGAGTCACAATTATTAACGGGCTTTTTGGGATCGAAGTGGCTTGAGATGGCAAAAACCATGAATAGTAGCGCAAGAGTTTCAGGTTGGGTCAGATCAGAAAAAGATCTAAATTACAGGAAGTCAACATCAATAAAGTGGGAAAGGGGAGCGACAGACTTTTCGCGATAGACGATCATTAAGATTTCATCGATCAATTCGGATCGATGAATGGGAGAATACCTGTAAGAGCTGTGAGCGCTGGACTAAGTTGAGTGGGGGTAGTGCTACGGACATTACTTTTCCATTCCTAAGGTACAACTCACATAGGCGGATAGCTTCGGAAAGTGGAGGTCGAAGTTTGAAAATCTCCTCCCCCATCTCGCCCTCTCTGTGTTGCTGACAAGCGAAGTCGATTAATTCGCGAGACAGTCTAGAGGGTTTGGTTTCCGTTTTCGTGGCTCTCTAGAGCCTCCTATCAGAGAGCGTACAAAGTGGTATTACTTTCACTTACGTGTGCTAGAAACTGCCATGTCATAAATAGTGTGAGCGCCCATCCACCTATATAGAAACCGTTGAGGACGCACCTCCAAGCGCGCCGTTGAGCCAAAGAAACATGATTGACCATTTTCAGAAATGGACAACGTTCCTGAGTGCGCAGCAAGCTATTATGAGATACATGTTTCAAAAGAAGGGAGGTATCATACCACAGGAATCCGTAATAGAGGCTGGATCAGGATCCATTGGGGGGAAAGTGAGAGCAGTAGGACTTGGAGCCGTGGCAGCTTGGGTTGGAGTTGGACCTGGATCGATTGGAGGGGAGGTATATGGCCTTGATGGAGCCGATAGAGGAGGCAAGCCTTGCAAGAAATCCTTCTGCAATAGAGGATGAGGCTGGTCTGAAACCTGGGCTTGCAAGATCTGGAGAGCACTCTCGAGTTCGCGGACACGGGAAGTAAGGTGATCAATGCGGTCGTGAAGCTCTTCTGTATTTGCCAGTATCATTCTGTTATTCTTGCCAGGTGTCAATGCTCCTGTTGATCGTTGACATTAATCAGGAGATATGGGCCATTTATGGGGATGCCCTAACCATCAGGACATATAGAACCACAGCCTCGCGATACACATTTCTCGCACGGAACCTGATAATAAAGTAGCAAAGTCGCTGTCAGACAGATATTCGCAGGGTTCCGGAGCCAGCGCTCATGGACGCCAACGAACAACTCACTTTGCGGTCGCATCGAAGTTTGAGCCTCCTGCACTCTGCGCACGACGTTGGGCTGTCAGTAGATTTTAGTGACGAGCCAGCTAGACGAGCGACAATAGCATACACTCTGCCTGGTTTCTTCTTAGGCCTCCGCTCCCCATCCTTGTCGTTTTCTACGGCGCGCATGAGCCCTTCCCTCGCTGTGGAGGTGCAATAGTTAAGAGACTATGCAAATATAGACGCTGTATAGCAGCCAGTATAGTTAAAAAGTAGGAGAAAGAGAGCAAAAGAATCAAGAGTTGCCGCCGAGCGTCATTGAATATATGAGCACCGAGGACGGTGTTGGAAGAGAACCGACAATTATCTGGAACAGTAACACATAACCATCGGAATATGTCATCATCCGCCTTTCGCGAGCGAAATTATTTGTCACGTGACAGATCGTCGTCGTCGTTGAACTCTCTATCTTCTATACTGCTACAAGCATATCTACTGCTAAGACGCGGCGAGCGTGTACTGAGCTAAACAAAGTATCTACGCCCCTCGGCAAGGGTGGTATCCACGTATAATAAAGGGGTCCCGAGGTGATGTGTAGAGGAGTCTGGCGGAGGGCTTTTGTATGTGGGTAAGCAGGTGCAGGGTCACCAGTGGTGAAAGGCGCTAGTGAGCGTTGCGACGGTCATAGACATGAGCATAAGAACCATAGATGTAAAGATAAGTTTAAACGCAACCAAAGCGCATCCAGCTACTTCGGTTGAGGGAGTGCCTTAGACAGCCGCCAAAAACCGAATAGCTCTGCCAAAAATAAAATAAGATAAGTTGAATCATGGGTACGAAGCGATGAGAGAAAAGGGAAAGGAAAAGGAGTGAAATGATGTCACGTGATAGAGCGTCTCTTAACGCCACAAAACCGTTTGGTATTTACCATTGAGATGGCGCTGTCAAGACTTTCCCTACTCTAACGCTTTTTGGACGGAAACTCACGACAAAAACTTTAAGTCCGTTTACCGTCCACTCAAACTGACTATCGATACTGTCTATGGAGCACGGACCGTCGCCAGTTCTTTGAAACATGGATGAGACTGCTCTCAGGTTCACCCGAGGGATCTTGCCTCGCAAAACTCTATTCGATGGCCAAGAAGCAGACTTCTGTCACCTGTCACTATTAACGGGATCGCATTATTACCTCTCCAAGGCTCCATCAAGAATTCTCGGACTCCGCTTCCCGATGGAAAGTCATTTTAAAAGCCGCTGGTTCAATACACAAATTGGACCACCCTTCCTTTTCGCCTCATGCCCACCCAACGAAGTAATTCGCTCACCAACGGCCACGAGAAGACCTTGACTATCTCCTCCACGGCGACGGCTACAGGAGACCCATCTCCTGGCTTTCTAATGGCGACTTCGCCAGAGAGTGATTCCTTGGAGTTTGGGGACGCAGATAGTATCCCCCCCTCGCATAGGCACCGTACCCTCGTTCTGTGTTTTGATGGCACTGGTCAGTCACCTCGATTTCGCCCTCAGTCTGTTGCGCTTACACCACGTTTTCGACATCTGCTAGGTGATCAATTCGATGACGATGTCAATTTCCCTCTTCCTCATTCATTTCACCCGGACTTACATCGTGGCTTGCTTTAACAGAACTCGAACATCGTTAATTTTGTCTCTCTTCTGAAGAAAAATGACAACACCAAACAACTTGTGTATTACCAGGTGCGCGTTTTCCCATTCACCTTTATCCTCACACGTGTCCTTCATGTGCCATCATCATGACCAGGCTGGAATCGGCACCTACACAATCCCACAAATTGCCAAACCCATGATGGCAAAGGTACACAAAGCCCTTGACTCGATGATCGGGGTTCACCTGAACGCACATGTTATGAGTGAGCTAAATATTCATTTTTGGTTTTGGGGTTAACTCCCAATCCTTTACTTAGGTGGCTACGAGTTCCTCATGCAGAATTGTATGTACCAGGGTTCAAACGCGATACAGAATCGATTGACGGCCTTTCAGATAAATATGGTGATAAGATATTCCTTTTCGGTATGTTCTTCCTCCATTTATTTCTGTTTTGATTTCCTGACGTATCCCCGGCAATGTTAGGCTTCTCTAGAGGAGCATGTGGGTGTGCACGAGTTAATATATCATCACCTTCTGATCGATTTGTAGATACTGCTCGCGCATTGGCTGGAATGTGAGGCGCAGTCGTGTCATGCTAGAGCTTCGCTGACAGTGTCATTCTGGGCGCTCTTAACCAGGCTTCACAAGGTCTGTCACACTTTGGACTGATCAGACAATCATCGAGGACTGATCAGAGCAAAACTCACAGGTCGGTTTACTGCCCAAATCGAATCATCAACAAGTTCCCTTCGCGTACAAGATGTACTCACGCGAGGACGAGACTGGGTGGAGACAAAGTGCAGCATTCAAGAAGGCCTTCTCAATTGATGTTGACATCGAATTAGTCGCCGTCTGGTGAGGATTCCGATATCAACATTTCGTGTCTTGTCGTCCTTCGCCTCGCTAACCCCCGGAAACTTGCTTATAGGGACACTGTTGGCTCTGTTGGGGTAATTCCGCGGCGTTTGCCGTTCACCACCTTTAATACACACGTCAAGCACTTCCGTCAAGCACTTGCTCTTGATGAACACCGAGTACGCTTTAAACCCAACTTCTTTAACCGCCCGACGCCCGAAGAAGTAGCACTTGGCCTTAAATGGGGCCAAACGGAATTCACTAGCTCCAAAAGTAAACCTCATCGTCAGAAAACGATGCGTGAATTAGAACGACAGTATGCACGAGGTGGCCAACACATGACTGACGTCGAGGAAGTGTGGTTTGCGGGATGTCATTGCGGTAAAAATTTAAACCGTCCGGGAAAAAAATAGATATTCATCACGTTTCACTCCCCAGACGTTGGCGGTGGCGCAGTAAGAAACGAAATCCGGAACAACCTTGCCCGCATTTCACTTCGCTGGATGGTACGCGAATGCTTCAAACTCAAAACAGGCATCCTGTTCGACCGCAAGATGTTCAAGTTCATCGGAATGGACCCTGATACCCTGTGGCCTGAGGTCAAAGATAGGCCGCCTCCCGTTTATAGCTTCTCTGGAAACCCCCCGCCACTAACCCGACCCTTTCTAAATGTACTTGGTGAGAATGGTATGGTAGAGGAGGACAACTCGTTCGTCAACGAGGAAGAGGAAGAACTTGCAGATGCCAAGTCACCCATCAACGACATGCTCAAGATAGCAAAATCTTGGTGGCTCCTGGAGCTGGTCCCGCAGAAAATTCGCTTCCAGAAGGATGACGACAGGTGGACATCCAAGATATCGTATGTTTCTTGGTTTCAACTGTTGTATCAAGAGCTGATGCATCCTCCAGTATCAATCGTGGACGTGGTCGTGTGATACCCAAGCAAGCGATTGAGGGAGTTAAAATACATCGATCGGTGAAGATGAGGATGGAAATGCTAGGGTACAAACCACGACCCCGTATCAATTTCGACAAAGTGCAATGGGTTGACTGAGAAAGTATTCATAAACGTATTCTTATGAGCTCTGACGACTTCGATATCTTTAATTATCTATCTAACTGTACGTCTTGTTACTGTTTTGCCTGTTGAACATCTTGTACCAAATAGTTGATGAATTGAAGATGGATTGCTCCGCGCCACAACACCCTATCCCTCAGTATACCACTTGGCTAAATAGGGAGCAAGGCTCTTCGGAAAAGTAATCTAATCCCTCCATGTATTAGTGCTCTGGCGGATTGTTACCGTTGAAGTTTTCTGTCAACACTTATTGCCACTAACCGGCAGCATTTTACGAATCTATGGAGTAAACTGAATACGTATACAAGAAAAGCACCCACGGATATGCAACCTTGCTCGGCTCCGCTGATCTCGTTCTCAAGCTATGTAAGCTATTTTTGGTCGTGAATTCCTGCCTTCTCGTTCTCATGATCTTCCCCGGCAGATCAATCGGTCACTCGTGGCCCCCACTGTTGACTTGCGGGCCCCCTTACTCCCGTCGCGGGCCGCATACCGCAATGTTACTGAGCCCTGGTGCATTAGCCAGGTGACTCTCCTACCTGCACTCGTAATCCTACTTTCTCTCGTGCAACCTGCTTCTAGACATGGTTACAGAAATTCTGTATTCGATATACATCATGGCTTCTCTGTGACAATTGCCCACCCACTTGCCGTCGCGCCGTGGCCCTACTCAAACTGACGGCCCGTTCAAAGCCAGTTGCACATATTCCCATCTCCGTTTCGATGACTACTTGAACGACTACTTGAACGAAACATATTCACGTGAGCTTCCAAACGCGATTTCTCCGTCTTAAAGAAGGGAACGTTGGCTCGCCTAAATCCGTAGGCCGAAGTTACAGCGTCATTCAGCTGAAGAATAAAACCCATGTTTGCTCGGCATTGAAGAGGATCCCTCGCCGCCTTCCATCATGCGTATCTCGAGCATTCTTGTTTCCGCAATATTCGTGGCTCTCGCCTCCGCCTGGAACACATTCGTGGTTTCCCATTCTCCAGGTCAAGATGACACTCCCGCCCTATTGGCAGCTTTACCTACCCTGGTAGCCAACTCAAGCATCGTGTTCAAAAAAGGAATCACGTATAATATTTTCACCCCCATCAAGTTTCCTGTGTTGAACAATGTGGAAGTGGTTATTGAAGGAAATCTGACGTACCCAACAGATATTTCGGCAATACAAGGTAGGTGCAACCACCCCGAGATTGATTTATGAACTAAGATGCCCACGCAGAAATTGTCGCCTCTCCTGTACGTGAAGTGATTCAACCTTTGCTTCGACTAACCTTACTACGGGGTTTTAGGGCTTCTCTGGCCACTGGTCTGCTCCATCCTTCACACTGTGATTTTTTGACTTAACATTAGCAAACAGGCTTTCCTTCAACGGAGGCAATAATGTCACCTTGCGAGGTACAGCGGATCCTCAGTGGGGTTGGATCGATGGACATGGCCAAGCCGTATGTGACACCCTACGCAATTTTCATTACTAACCGAAATTCCAGTGGTGGGATGCTCAGATACTCGACAACCGCCCGCACGGGATTTCCTTTGGTAGCATCACGAATGGTGTCATTCGAGACATCAAGATCTGGAAGGTCAAGAGATGTAATTTACACCATTATCGCCGTCACTGATTCATGTTTCCTTAGCCTATCGCTCACAACTTCGCAACAAGCGGGTCTGTGAACCTTCATGCATTCAATAATCGGATTTACGCTCTCTCGGACAATGATGTGAATGTTCATGCTTTTGACAAACCTAGACGAAAAACTAATTGCCTTTCAGGCTTTTCCTTTTAACACGTGCGTCTCACTTCTCGAGCTTGATTTAATGGCACTGGCTCAATCCCCGAGTCTCGAATGACCATAGTGATGGTTAGTAGTCATTTTTAGAGCTTTGCACCTTTGATTCATGTCTTTAAGGGTTCTCCGCTGGCGGCACTAATATGTTGTTCGAGAAAAATTACGTCCAGAATGGCGACGACTGTCTCACAGTCGGGAACGGCGCCAAAGATATCATTTTTAGGTACGTAGGCAAATTTCGTCATTAAGAGCTTGTTTTAGATCGCGCCTCCGCAGGGATTCCTATTGTGAAGGTGGCCATGGTCTGTCCATTGGCTCACTAGGAAAAGGCGGCCAAGTTGCTGATGTTCAGAATGTCTTGTAAGTAATGGTCCACAAATACGCATATTGCTCTATTGACCTGAACTTCGAGGATTGAAAATGTCGTCATGGTGTGCCCCGTTTGTTGCATCCATAGGTGGTTGATAGAATGAGTTACTAGGTCAATTCTCTCTATGGTGCACGTTTCAAAAGCTGGACCGGTGGGAACGGTGTAGCAAGAAAGTACGTTAATAAACCCATGCTCAGGATCGCTCTCATTCCCTTCGAGCATCACTTGGAAAAACATCGCCTTTTACGACGTGCCATTCCCAGTACGTGCCCATACTACTTTACTGCTCGCTGTGCTGTAGCTTCTGATATGTTCCAGATCTATGTCACACAGAAGTGAGTCCATGGTTCTTAGTTTTTGATGGCGTCTCATTGACCTCCGGCAGCTACTGGGACCAGAATGTGAGTGCCATTGTTCTCGGAACGTCGATCTATCTCACTCCCCTTCAGCTTGGCCCCAGCCCTAATACAACTAGCCCCAACAACACCCATGTTGAAGATTTCTTATTCGAAAACTTTGTTGGAGAAATTAAGGAGTGAAGTCCTCTTAACTGATGCCTTCAGCAGTCTGGAAGCTTATACCCACTAGCACTCCATACATTGAAGGCTCTTGTGTCACGGATCCCTGCTGGTGAGCTCGGTGATGTAAATCATTCTTACACCCCTTGTAGAACTTTCTCAGGTATTTCGTCCCGAACGCGACGGGAAAGGAGGTTGCTATCTTCGATCTCTACCCAAACACCGGTGCGTGCCAATGTCTCCCCTGTGCAGAACTTTCGACCTTAACCACACTTTCAAAGCGTCAAATATCCTCACTAAGGAAATTTTTGCCAAGACCAAAACGGGTTCCCCAGTTGATGTGATGTGTGACCCTACTACCGTGATTATCTTTACTTTATTATGCTAAACCTTTCTCCTGAAATTGCTACTCAACAGGTCACTAACGACGTTGGATTCAAGTGTTGGAACGGACATTTCATTCGCACTTCGGCAGGTCTATGAATTGAACTGATAAAATATACCGCTTTTGAAAAGTTTTCTAAGTAGAATTTATTGTCAATGTAACGAGCAGAGGAACACCGAGCACTAAGAGATAGCGATACTAATATAAGGTCAGTCCCGCTCATCTCAGCATTCGTTGGTACGAAATTGGGGTGTACGAGTTCAACTACGTGGCTAACAGCTAATTACTCTACGCTTAGGTAAGTAGTGACCGTCGCAAAGAAAGTAAGAGAAAAAAATAACCAACGAACGAATGTGTATATCAAATAGATTAAGTGTCCAAGACGTCTGTCCATCCCAACAACAAGATTTACATCAGCGTTTCCCAGTAATAGACAACAAATGCCGGGCTCATCCATCGATCGCAGCAATGAGCGACAGCGCTGGCATCGATCTGATCAAGACTTAACTGTTGACACCTCAATTGAGCTGTGTTTGGCAGGTTATGGGAAAAGTCTAAGTTCTGGGTCCGGTCAGCACCGGAGCTTTCCCAACCTTCCCGCTGCATTCTAGCCTTCAGAAACTATGTCTTTATACCGTGACGACAAACCGGCGACTTGAATATCCTCGCCGAGGATTCTTAAGTGGATTCGAGGGCAGGTAAGAAGCCGACCTATCCTCTTAGTGTGTACTGCGGTTGCGGAAGAATATTGACAGATGTTCTCCTGGCGTGTACAAAAGTGCTTGAAGAGAACTGCGCAAACTAAAAGCGGAATTCATACGACCAGGCACTCACCCGGCGTCCTATCATGACGACTATATTTTAGATAATCTTTCTGATGTCCTGTCTTACATGTTTTCATCATTGGTCTCTTCTCCCTCTACCTCACCCTTCGTCTGATGTTCTGACGAAAACTGCGACGAGAGCGCTCAGGATCTTTCTTCGTCTCTACTCTTTACTGTTATATAGACGAGATGCGTGGCCATATATCCTGTGGGCCACCCACCTCTAGCTTTGCTCATCGTCCTAGATATCCTCTCCAAAATGGCTGAGAACCCGATCAGAGTTTTCGAACATGCTTATTACATCGGCAACTACATAAGCGGGATACTCTATGGTTAGGCTGTGAATACTCGTTGCAGATGCGACTGCTGACATCACAATCAGGCCTCCAGCTCTTTATATATTTCTTGATACTCCGAAAGCTCAGAAAGCACAAGGCTGGGAGCACACGGGCTCGGGGGTTCTTGGCCGTCTTTAGCACGACAGCCTTGATCCTGTTGACCATTGATGTTTCTTGCAATGCTGTTTGGGGGGAACTTATGTGGATTGAAGGCAGGGAACAGCCTGGGGGAGTGCCCCAGTTCTTCGCTACCCAGGTCTCCGCCTGGTATCAAACACTCGGCTCGACTTCTGTCGTTGCCTTGATATTTATGGGCGATGCATTGCTAGTATGCCTTTCCCAAAGTAATCCTCAGTACTGATGCTGACTCCATGCGGGGCAGTTGTATCGCCTCTTCATTATCTGGGGCTCTAGTAACTGGCTGATTATGATCATTCCTTCTCTGGCATACCTCGCAGCATTCGGTCAGTCGGGTTGACGACAAACTTGTGGCTCATTAAAATCTGATGGATGTCATAGCGCTGGCCATCATACAGCTCGTTGTTGCTGGAAAACCTGGAGGCAACTTTTTCGGTGGGAAGAGTATCAACTTTGGCACGCCATATTACGCGATCACTATCGGACTCAACATTGTCGTCACCATCTTGATATACGTCCGCCTCGTCTACCTTATCAGCGCGATTAACCGGACAGCAGAACACAACAAGTCCTCGAAGTTGTACACCAGCCCTGCTGCAAGTTTCATTGAATCTGCGGCATTGTACAGTCTTTTCGGGATCATGTTCTTGGTTCCTTATGCAACAGGGAGCCAGACATCAATCGCATTCGGTCAAGTATGGGCTAAGCTGACCGTAAGTGGAAATCATATTTATCGCAACCCGATCCAAACCAATTTGAATCTTTCCTTGACAGTGTATATGTCCTCAGTTGATCATTCTCAGGATGGCTAGTGGCCACGCCTGGAACCGGCAGAGGGTGACGGAGGCCGAGAGTACAGTGAATGGAACGTTTGATGTTCCACAAAACGCCACCGCCGTTGGCGCTGAAAATGAGCATGACTACAGTAGCAGGAAGAGTAGCCTGAGTCGCCACGAAGTCTAAGGAGTTGCTCCTCCGTCATGGATTGTGATTGTGGATATCCTTGTTTTCATTTACGACAATAGCTTGATGCGAATAGTCAACATATATCTACTTTTTGAGAAAGACGTACCGTAGAAGGGAGAGATGATGTGTACCAACAATTGTTCACCACCCGGATCACGTCTTTTCGATCCATCATTAATATACCTACTCCTCTAAATTCACCAGGACGACAAAGAGCACTCCCATACAAAGCATTCGATCTTTCTAGAGCCCTGAGATAGAGCCATGCATTTCTTGCAGCCATTACGCATATGACCCTGATTTTGTATGATGCAAATGAGAGGTATGCCTGTGACAGCGGAGCGGTTACTCTAATTGTACCGTCCTGTCATTTTAGGGGCACAGATCGGTCCAACACCTCGTAGTACGTAGTGGCAAACCGACTTCTTTGGCTAACAATGATTCAGTGAAGTTGTTGATAATCAGTGTATGTGGCGGATGCCTCATATCCAACCGAAGCAATGGCCGATAGGATGTGAGGGGACATTGATCTGCCCAGCCAACTGCATCAGACGGCATTTCCGTGCGAGACGCGGTAAAGGCGGTGAACATGGTATGCTTGTTATGATCCAGTCCACCAATACGTGACAATGAATGACTCCAAGATGCTCATGTGTTTATTATAGTCCGGACTCTGGGAGAGGATATAAAACTCAGGTATGCACCACAACATGGCGGTATCACCTATTATAACCTTATCTGTACCAGCACATAGCAGCGCAAGCACATAACAACTTATGGCCGGCCCCAAGCTCTCATTCCTGTTTTCTCTGCTCTCCATTGCATCCATGATAGTCGCAGTTCCCGTGATTCATCCGAATCTTCACTATGTATCACTTGGTATGTATTACACAGTGGATTCAGAGAGCACAAGCTTATATTCAGCCCATATAGATGCGAACTCTACTACAGCAACATCGATGATCCAGGTAGTCAAACCCACCTCAACCGTGGTTGCTGACTTTACGGCCGCAACTTCATCAACCTCATCCGCTCCCTCGACTCTCCCAAGCAACTGCATTCGCTGCCAGACAGCTTTCCTGAGGGTAGCAGATGACGAGGAAGACGATGAAGAGCTTAAGCTTCTCCGACGTTCCTGCATCCTCTGCAAGCCCACGAACGCCTGAGCTTGGGGAGCATAGCATGTTATATTTTCGGGCGACATATCCCTATTTAATGCAGGTTTAGGCGGACATTGTTTTGGCTCAAGCTAACTGTTCGGGGACCATGAACGCTCTTTTTTATGGATTCATGTAGTATATAGTCTTGCTGTAGATTGTACTATCTAGTGTTGATCTCTCCGTGTAGCACTTGTGAATTTGTATTTATTTAGTCGGCAGATATTGCGGAGACAACGACAAGGGAGTTGAGAACTTGAGGATAAACCGAGTGGATTCCATTCAGAGAAGATGCAATGGTCTGGGATAGGAACTAGGTGTGAATCCTGGGGACGCTTGGCTTTGAAACGCTAATCATACTGGACTGGGATAACGCTCTAACCACACTAATCCAAAAATATACGGTATCTGTGACATCACGCATTTGACCCTGACACATGCCCAACGACTAGGGGTTTGATCGCGGACTTGACCTTGATCTTGTGCAACAATCCTGCTTCAGCCTCCAGAGCATTGCCTCGAGCCGAGCCCAGTTCTCATCTCGTCCGACTGTCGTAGGCTAGTACCCACACACGCGAAACTGAAACCTCTATTCCTGATACTAGTCTGGGCGTAGACGCTAGATGAGTGATCCCGAAGTACCGATCTTGGAAGTGACTCAGGATAGGCGACTGCTCTGGACCTTTACTATTCTTCACTGTTCCTAATAGTAGGCAGGGCTCAATCTAATTCACAAGGGGCAGATGCGCAGGAGCGCAGCCAGTGCGTCTCGCCCACAGGAAGATGGATTTTACAACCACGTACGTGTCAAAACGGACTCGAGGCTGTGTCCTAGGACATGTTTCTCACCAACGCAGCACCCGTTCGCCATCTGGGTGTTATCTCAAGCCATCCCTACTCCTTGGTGCACGTCCAATGATCAAGCACGTCCTCACCTCTACATACGTATCCTCCTTAACCCGTGTCCAAACGCAGTGCAAGGCCTGTACGTTCGTCATCGAGGGACCCCGAATGATTGTGGATGACTCCGTAGGCTCTGACACTGTACGTAGAATGGAATGGCGCAAACATGCAGACACAAGGATCAGCATCTACCAGCGGTGCGACCGAGCCGGAGCCGTATCAGATGTTCCGCGGCCTCAGCGCGGGACCTTGACAAATCGGTTTATAGTGCCCTCTCCTTGTATTTTTGGCCCACTATTACCTCGTAAGCTGTTGCACATGAGCCCCAAACTCTTGTTATTTGCTGTTTTGATGCAGACGTCCATTTCACTGAACGGGACTTGGAGCCGGTTAGCGCTATTAGCTGACAAAATAGGTGATATGCCGCCCGCCATCTATACATCGCAACCGCAACATCGGATTATAGCAGCGCCTCATTCTCTACTCTTCGAGTCATTCTAATTCTCGCCCACCATCCGGCTTAGGGTTAATGCTGTGAAAGATGTATCTACATCTCGATTAGCACGTCGTTTCGAGGTATAAAAGCATAATGCTCTTGCTCCTGAAGAGTCATTCAACACTTTCAATCACTCGACTTGAAGCAAGCCTCTCAGCACTCTCCTACCGAGTACCACCAGCACCAACGCAAAGTCAACTACTAAACCTCATCTACTAATGCAATTCACAACCATCCTCTTCACTCTTGTCACCTTCTCCGCCGCCACAATGGCCACTCCCTTGCCAATCACACTCGATTCCACAGGTAAATTCAATTCGCATGAGTCGCAACACCTATATACTGACCTTCCCTTTCTTCAATCAGCCGCAGCAGCGACAACAACCGCAGCAGCCACTTCCACCCGCAGCGCACCATGGGCTCTGCCATCAGGAGGATCATCCTGCATTCACTGTGACCCGGCTTTCCTCCGCGCAGCAGACGACGAGGACCCGGAGACCGGCGCGCTCTATCGCAGAGCCTGTGCTCGTGCATGCTTCTAAGCGTTGGGGTCCTCCATTCACGCGGTGATATCTCACCGCGCTACCTTTGATGCATCCGAGACTCATTTCTCCCCCTGGATGCTTTCCCATCCATTCATCGCGGAACCCGGTATATGAAACTCCTATACTCCGTCTATGATGGTCTACCCAGAGACATTTCTCCCCCATCTCCATAATTTATTTCACTGCCCCCTGGACATTGCTCACTACATCTTCACCATAATCTGCATTCATGACGACCCATTTATAACTTACTTTATATTTCGCATCTTTCCGTTACCTGAAATCGGTTTCATTTTAAGCTTATAATAATTGTATCACCGTTCTTGTCTCGTTCACGCTATTATTATCGTTAGACTTTGTATGTAGGATAGCCAGCGCTCCCCCTGTAATGATATATAACTAGGACTAGGTCCCTCAATATACATACTTCGTGATGAGTTTTCATGAACTCTCCGGCGAACACATCTCGCTCCCGATCTTTAGTGACTTTTCCAATCCCGCGAAGCCTATCACCTGTTCCAGAACCTTGAAAAAAAAGAATGGATGCACACATGGGAGCACTGTGGATCGAACACAGGACCTTTAGAAATCAAGAGGCTAATCGTTATGACCCGCTTCAGTCTACTGCTCTCCCAACTGAGCTATGTTCCCTTGTTCTGCGTTTTCTAGGGAATTCTCACCGAGGAAGGCCAAGGAAAAATATCAATTCCACCAGTCCGTAATTTCACGGACATGGGGTTAGTTAGTCTCCGGCTCTACTTCGTTTCCATTGTCACTTAGGCTGTTAGAATCTTATATTTGAAGCAGTCCTTCATGCAATGAAAATTAGAATATCTATCAGTCCCGGAGGCTGATAGAGGGCTACGGTATTGTGGATTTGGAATCAGGGCCAAAAAGTGACGAGCACTATATGGGAACACTGTGGATCGAACACAGGACCTTTAGAACGCGAAAACTGACAGGATTTTCGACCACTTCAGTCTACTGCTCTCCCAACTGAGCTATGTTCCCATAAAATGCCTACCAGAAGCGACTAAATCCGTGGGCGACCTTTCATTACCAGTAACACAATATGAGGTGCGTTCAATCGTGTCCCCGTTCTTGGCAAGTGTCTCAAACGTTGAAGCATAGCGTACAGGTGCATTGCATATCGTAATCCATAGTAACATCTAGTCGACTACAAGTAGGCCACAAATATATGCCAACGATATTCCATTCGTATTACGGGACATTGCAAATACAATAATGGAACGTGGACGTATGTGAAGGTTTATGCACAGTGACTGAAACCGACGCCGCATCGTACAACAATGGAGCGGGTGGTGCTTGACCAACAATGACCACAATGGATGAACATATATCACAGCAAGCCAAGAGAAGTCGATGAGGGAGCGGAGCCGGGTAGGAGGATCGGTGACAAGCAATATTAAGTCATACAAAGTACATGGGGGGTGAAGGGATAAAGTCATAATACGAAAGTATAGGAAGGAACAAAAGCCAACCGGTGAGGCCAGTCAACGCACATACAACCAATGATTAAATGTGACAGGGGGCGTGCTGTACAAGATGTCGAGCCATTCAAGACCTCTCACCACGGAGCCGCCTAGCAAGGGCAAGATCCTTGGGTTGACTAGAAAGATAATAACATGAGCAAGGTATTCAACAACAGTGACGGCCATATGGTACATACATGGTCACACGCTTGGCATGGATAGCAGCCAAGTTGGTATCTTCAAATAGGGAGACAAGGTAAGCCTCAGCAGCTTCCTGAAGAGCCATGACGGCGGATGACTGGAAGCGGAGATCGGTCTGCACACGGCATTATCAGCATCGAGTCATAGCCAAACGAAATTGTTAGCGCCTTACCTTAAAGTCCTGTGCGATTTCACGGACGAGCCTCTGGAAGGGCAGCTTGCGGATGAGGAGCTCAGTCGATTTCTGGTACCTTCGGATTTCACGAAGAGCGACAGTTCCGGGGCGGAACCTGTGAGGCTTCTTGACACCACCAGTAGCCGTCTGAAAAAGGAAGTGTGGGTAAGCATGTGGGTCCATGACAACATCACACCATGGTGATGGCGACGACGGCGACGAGTAAACACACCTGAGCGGTCTTCCTGGCAGCCTTAGTTGCGAGCTGTTTACGGGGGGCCTTGCCTTTACAGCGGAAGAGAGAGTTAAAGAAGAGTCAAAAGTGACATGGTAATATACGGACCTCCGGTGGACTTGCGGGCGGTTTGCTGATAAAGAAGGCAAATGATGAGCACGATGTCAACGACGGCGAGTAGAGGGAAGCAGAGTAGGGTATATGGGAGAGGGAGAAGGGATACGTACTTTGGTGCGAGCCATCTGGTGCTAACGTCGACGAAATACGAGTTTTCTTGAGGTGAGCTGTAGCGGAAGGTGGTGGGCGGGAATAGAGAAGTGGGGAGTTGAAGGCGAGGATTGTAGAATTGGACCCCGTTGAAACCCCCAAAACAACGAGGGATATTCTCACGCTCTTACAAGCGCACGAGCCACCGGATTCTGAGCGATTTTTGACTCGGAAGATTGGCTGAATATCACTTTCGATTTTTTCTCACAAGTTGTCCTCGGACAACCCGCCCTGAAACTCGGAGAACCTCTCTTTCAGATGACCCCCTACATTCCGTAATTTTGTAAAGAGGGTGCAAGGCGGAGAAGTGGTGTAGATTGAAAGGAGTGCATTTGAAAGGTGGATGTTTGTCGAAGTCGCGCGACGCATCTCGGCCGTTCGGATTATGCCGTGCCACAACACAACACACCCACCCTTGCCTCGGGCCTTTCAGCATGAAACACACTCACTTCCACCACCGGCATAGCCCCTACGATCATAGAAACCAATAATGAAATCCCTGTAGTTTCTTACGGGTAGCGTTGATTCTGTACTCTGGACTATCTGTGCTGTATTTGATTCATGGCCTCCCCTAACTTCGACGGATTTATCTGCTTCCATCTTCACGCCGTGGGCATCAACTAGGCGGGGACTAGCAGGTCCTAGATCATACCAGGTCGGGAGAGACACTTAATTCGGGAAGTCTTAGGCTTTGTGCCGTTAGTAAGCCGCGCTGGCACTGCATTAATCCTCAAGTGCTGTCACCACGCACTGACTGTTTTATGGATGTACACAACCTCCGTATTCATCTGAGCGCTCATACCCCTCTCCTAGCCTCCCCACCGTTCTAACACCTCCCAGCCTCTACGTGTCGTCCAGGCGCGGTGTGGCGGTGACTGGACACCGGCAATCCCTGCCACCAAATAAAACTCAAATCTATTATCACACAATCGTAAATCATCATTCATATACTTATCATTCATATCTTGACACGACATCGGGTACGGAAATATCCCAAAATCTAAATTACACGCAATACTGGTTGCATGCTTACGGGTTCATCACCGTGCCAAAAAAACGCAGCATAATCACATCTATGTCATCATGCTACTACTATAAATATCTTACATTCATCTATTTTTACACCCCTCCTTCTCCCTCAATGCCTTCCGGTTATTTCGTTTCCCTGCTCTGTTCTTCTAGTGTGAGATTAAACTGTTCAAAAACAGGTTCCGATCCCGCGTCAAGCGTGGTCTATGTCCCACACGACTTCTGCTGGTTGTCATGTGCCATGTCCGCAGGATTGAAGACGCAGGTTATCTACCGCCGGTGCCACTCCCAGATTACTACCAATGTCCTCGTGTAGAGGAGCAAAAATATCATTAGAACAGGTGGATCTATACCACACACGTACACTACAGCAAACCGTCCAATCCAATACCGAGGATATGATATATCATACATTTACACTAAGGTAGTCCATCTACGAGTGCTGAGACATTGACCCTACAACAACAGGCATAATGCAGCAGCAGCAAAATACAAAGAAAGGAAAAAGGATGAGATAGCCAATCGTGAAAAAAGGGAAAAGAATGAGTGGAGATAGCAACAGAACCGTCTAGTAGCGATCCCCTTCCCCCCGAGTCCCGATGACGAGCTCTAACTCTGTGTTCGCTCCTGCTCTCCTCTCCTCTCCGATCGCAGACTCTCATCTTCCTGTCTCGCAACAGCCCAGACGTTTTCATAAGCAGGAGGAGCCTCTTCTTCCACCTCAGGTGGCGCTGATAACATCGGTGTATTCCCGATATACGCCTGATTCTGTCCTTGTCTCGTGAGGGGTGGAACAGAGGGGGATAGGAGGGCATTATCAAGAACCACATCCGTATTTTGCCCTAGACTGTTTTGAGCAGCCAAGTTCCCTGTCGACGAGGCAGCAGATTTTGTCGGCGAAGGTGGTACCACAGTCCCAGAAAGTGTGGAGGAAGTAACAAGTGTCGAAGGCAATGACGATCCCGACGTCGACCCACTAGCAGTCCTAGGTCTCCCAGAATAACCGTAACCAGCGGATTCTGGTGACAATCTCGCCCGTCCAATATCTGCCATTCTCCCTCCAACGCCCTCAAAGTTTCCAGGCCCAGAAGCCGGATAAGAATAGTCCAACCCTGAAGCGGAAACGCGGAGCCTTGATGTCCCTCGCCACCTTCCACTGCGCCTATCTCCATCTAAGGGATCCATCTCGCCACCCTGTTCATTTCCGAGCCGATATCCATCAGCCCTCATCGGCAGCTCATCCCTCCCACCTGCCCTATCAACCCGATTCCCACTCCCAACCACCAGTGGAAGTTCAGCACTGCCCCTACCAACTCGTACACCACCTCCTCGGCTTTCACCCCCTATATCCTCTCCATCGCGCGTAACAACAATGGCAGGTACACCCGCATTACTTCCACGTCCACCCTCTCCCGTCGCATTCCGCGCATCCGCATCCGCATCGAAACGACTAGCACTTCCAAAAATAACCGCAGGATTGATACTCACATTATTATTATCAGCAACAACATCAACAGCAGCATCCAGGTGACCATGAGGTACACCGATCCCCGGAATTAAGTGCGTATTTGGATTTTGCGTTTGTTGTTGCGATAACAATGGAGTGTGGGATTGGGCGGAAGAAGAGGAGGTGGATGATTGGCCTCCGCGGTGAGACTGCAGTTGATACGGTTGTGACTGGTGATGGTGGTGGTGGTACGACGGGTTTGAATGCGAGCGCGAATGGTGATTGTTCGGTTGATGGTAATGAACATGCTGGTGGTCATGCGTGGGTTTAGGTATGGGCGGAACCCCTGGGGACACCTCTGACGAGGATGGAGAGTCCTGGGATCGGGGTATTGGCGGGACGTTGAACACACCCAGCGCCCCTCTTTTATCTAATGATTTGCTTTGAGTAAGAATAGACTCTGATACAACCCAGATATTATCAAGGGTTGAAGTAGGGACACACCTCGGTGACCATCAGGCGGAAATGGTGTTGGGTCAGAATGGTGAGGCTGACGGAGGGCACGCTCCGTGGGTAGTTGCCGCCGTTTATTGATCAGGAGGAGCACGAAGACGACTATGATGACGATAAATCCCACAAGTGAACCCGCAATGACTGGTGTGGAAGAAGGCCGACGATCTGGTCTTGGCTGGACTGATGAGGTGGACGAGGCCGTCGACGATGCAGAACTCGATAGAGATGCCGCCTGGTGCGATGAGGGTGATTCCCTAGCACGTAAATGAGCGACGAGCGCAGTAAAAGGGGCCAAGAGGTACCTTTCTTGGGACATGTATGTGAGAGGTGGTGGTCAGCAGACAAGAACAGAATTAGGACCTTCCGGACTGCTCTCAGGCTGCCATTTCGGCTCTCACACTCTTCCCCCGTTTTTTACATCGAATGGACGATGTTCGTGCATGTTGAGGATGTCGACGAGGTGGTAGGGGACAGAACAGAATGAGCTCTTGGCATTCCACTTCATCCCCCTTCTGCATCAGCTTGGCACTCTCACATAGGCAAGTCTTGGCTTGCATCAATTAATCGTACATGTCATACGCTACAAAACAGTAAAGAAAACAAGGCACTACTACTTCCTCGCAAAGGTGATTTTGATTTTGTTCTCGCCATCCAACTTGTAGTTGTGCAGTGCCTCCTTTGCCACCGTTGCACTCCCCTCGTCCATGTACTCCACGAACGCAATGTCTTTCTTTGTTGGGATCATACGCACCTCGTACAAGTTCGGGTATTGCGAGAACAAGGTTGTGAGCTGATCTTTCGTGACACTCTCTGGGAGGTTTTGCAAAAAGAGAATCTTGTTCGGCGGGAGATACTCGTCTGGCATCTGGACTGCGGGTCGTTTCGTTTGGGGCTGTGCTGCTCCGCCGTCCACTAACGGATGCGAATAAATTGAGTGGGGTGCGGTAAAGGAAAACAAAAGCACATACTTTCCGCCGCCATCCGTTTCAGCCGGAATTTCGATTTGATTGGATTAGTGTATCGGGTCGCCTCTATCATCATAGCCGTGAGTCGCATCTTCAGCCGAAGATAAGGCTTTACGCGTACTTTTGTGTTCCTCCCTCCGCTTCTTGTGCTCATCAAAGTGTTCAGCATCAAGTTTCTTTACAACAGAGTCCGATCGCGTTCTCGCGAATGAGATTTGCTGAGATATAAAGTTAGTCAGATGGGATTTGTGACACCGACAAGAAGAGACGCACCATAGGTTTCGAATACAAAGGGAACCTCTGTACATCTTTCAGAGCCTTCTTCGCGCTTTCCACCGAGGCAAACGACACGAACGCCTGTCCCCTCATCCTCAGATTACTATGCGCTACCACATCCAAGACCTCGCCATACGATTTAAACAGCCCCCTTAAGGTCGCTTTCATTACTGCAAACCGGCACCACCATCGCACAAAATTACACGACTCATCAGCTCAAATCACAGCCGCAAAAATATAAACGACGCACCTGGTGGCTTCACCTTCTCGTTTAAATTTTGAATATACAGCGTCTCACAAGCATTTTCCTCTCCTGTAGGTGTCTGACCAGGTACAGGTGGAGCTTGTCCAGGAATCACAGGTGGTTGGCCAGGAACGACTGGTGGTTGTCCAGGTACTACAGGAGCGGGGCCAGAGATCGTTGGACCAGGTACGAAGGCTGGTGGGGGTAGGCCAGGTTGTGGTTGTTGAATCGGCGGTGGGCTTGGTTCAGCCATGAGTGGATATCGTTGAGACTACAAAGCACAATGGTAAGTCCTTTACAATGTTGTAACTGATTGTCGACAAACGAGGTGTATTTGTACTTGTTTGACTAAAGCCCCTAAGCAGCCAGTGTTAGTCCAACGTTATCGCAAAAGCCATACTTCCCCTTCTCCGGCAGAAAGTGGCCTTTCCGGGAATCTCAGACACTTCTTGAGTTCTGAACACATGCAAAGTCAAGCGGAGTTGCATCGCCGACTGAGAGTTACTCATGTTCGAATTTCGAATCATAAGTACCTTTATAATGGACCCAATCGGTTGCTACACTGATAACATATTCACCTCGGACCTTCAAATGCATTGCGTGCTATCCCACCAACTCCACTTTTCCTCTCCTTTGGCTCTTCCCAACTCATACCTCTCTGCAAATTGCACCACAATTTTCCCATCTAATAATGTTCCCAATCACACACACACCATATCAGATTATCAAAGGCCAACCTCATTTTCCTTCCGGTGAACAGCCATGCTTGGAGCCCTGTAAAACCTTATAATGCTCATACACGAAGAGCACCAACTCTAGAGAGAAAATAAACTTCTATTTCAAACAAATTCGACATATTCCACAGGTAAACCCCATCACATCTTATTAGCATCATCATAGTCATTACCGTCGTGAATTATCCAAAACCAACAGTCAGTAAGATATCACCTCCCGCATCCCTCCTTTTTCCCTACTCCACTTCAACCTCGAAGTCCACCATCGTTAGGACGACTTCTCAGGATGAACCCAATGTCCACGTTCATCCTTCTTCCTAACCGTCAAACACGCAATACCCATATACTCAGTGATATCATAAATCACGAGATACACAAACCTCCCATAATTAAATGCCGACACCGCCAAAGTCAACCAGACAAAAACGGTGGTATTAAGGGTATTAGTCTGAATAATCGGTGCCCTACAACAAACACAAACCACTTCAAAAAACCACCCCAAAAAACATAACACATGAGTGAAATACTCACCTCCCAAACAACCTCGGCAAATTCGCGTCCAGCGCCCCAACAACACTCCACGCCCATACCCAATCCCACCTCGGAAACCTCTCACTCCCAAGCGTCACATGCGCCAAAATCATCCTCCCAACCTGATGCGCAAACTGCAATCCCCACGCACATAAAAACGGCACAAACAACGCCGAATGTATGATAGCCGAATGGTTCAACGCAGGATGGGATAACCACGCCACTTGTATCGCTGTAGGTAAGAGGAAAGGGACGAGCAAGCTGAGTGGGTTTGTGTCTTTTGTGTGAGGACGGATTTTCGTTGGGTCGGAGCGGGAGGTGTGGACGTTGAGGTAGGCGTGGAGGATGTTGATGCCTAGACCGAGGGCTGCGAAGACCATGAAGGATTGGTTGAGAGGTAGATTCGGGATGTGGGTGAAGGGGTAGACGTGTTCCAGGCCGAGGAATGTCCAGATTTTATTTTCCCAGAATATAGTTCCTGTGTACTATGTCAGCTCGGCTTTTGAGGGAGGCTTGGGATAGGGTGCTCACCGCGGTAGCCAGTCACAATGTAGATCCCTACAATCATAAGGATACCTTCAACTGGACCAGAAAAGTAACCAAGGAAGAGAATGCCGGTATGATATTCCTCCCAAGTTGTCAGGTAAAAGTTGGCCAAGGTGAAGATCTCCGACGCAACAGTCCACCACGAACGTCCGAGTCCAAGAGCCCGCGCGGCAAGGATGACCTCAAGCTACCAAGGTCGTACATAAGCACTCGCAACGAAACCAGTCAAGATAAACCCAAGCTCACAGTCGTATTCAACGCATCACAACCTACAGTTCCCCACAGCGCGTCAGCTAAACATATCACGACCATAACCAACAATAGATCTATGACGCACCATGGTCAAACATCTCCCCAAGGGGACCGGCCATCCCAGTCCTGCGAGCCTGTTTCCTTCAGGGCACACCGCACCTCCATATCAGCCCCCAGTCTCCGTCATTAGACCACCACAAAGCACCACGCACCCATCAATAGCGTCCAAAGACTGGTACACAAACAGCCCAGCAGCCCACCTAACCAAAGAGATGCACCACCATTTCAGCACAAAATGGGCATCTGGCATGGAGCAAATGACGTACGTGAAATACACCCATTGAGGCGGCCCAAGCGGTCTCCCATCCCCAACGTCCTTCTCCGTAAGATACAGCGGGTCGAAGTACACCAGCGTCAAAAAATTGAAAAATACAATACTCAAACCCGTCAACGTGATCTTTCATTTCATATTGACAACCATCAAGGCGCTCAAGTAAGATTCCTGACGCCAGTTTGACCAAAGATGGATGGGACGTACAGCGTTTGGTGCGATGTTCAGGGGCCACAGCGTGACGAGCCAATTCCAGAACGGGTTCAGTACATACCGCGAGACGAGCGACCTGTGCCATTACGCTTATTCAGTCACATAATATAAAGGAAACTCGCAAGACAAACGCACTTGTCAGCACCTCTGTACGCGTACTTTTTGAGATTCTCCAACGACCTCTCAGGCAAATACCTCCTCATTATTATGATCCTCCGTCCCTGCCTGATTCGTCACCGCCTATAGTTTCAAAACCAAGCGCCAACAGTCTCCAAAGAACCACGAGCGAGCGTTGTCAGCAAGGAATGGAATTTTTTCTCTGAAGAGGGGAAAGTGGGACGTTGAGGTGAACCGTGAAAAACGTAGAGGCGGCCAAAAAGAGAAGGCCCTACAACATTCCGCTCAGGGTCGATGATCCTATGCCGAGTGCACTCTGGCCAATCAGCTTTCGCACGTGAATCGGTGGTGTAATCCGTCATACCGACAATGCCGAGTGATATCTACTATAATTAAGAGTCCATGCACGAGTATCAAGCGAGCGTATAGTACATATATACAGTGCTATTTTATGATAATAATCACACAAACGAATACGTCTTTCCATCCCACGGAAGATTATCCACATTCTTCTTCGTCCAAAACTCCCAGAACCTCCTTTTCAAAACCTCCTCATAGATGATCCCCAACAACCCCCTCTCATTCAGCCGTGGCAGCGTCTCTGGGTCAGCAAACAAATTGAGATAATGTCTCCCGACGGTTAGATACACTTTTTTCAGACACGGGAAACGCGTTTTGTTTGACAGTAGCCTATCAAACTCGGCGAAACATAGGTCGATCGGGAAACCATTTGGGAAAAGAGCGTCGAGCATCTCGATCTGGCCTGTTGTCAAGAACTTGATGTGGACAACCTCGAGTGAACAGGGTTGTTGACGACTCAGCTGACGGAAGGTGTGGTTTAGCCAGCCGAAGGGATTAGGATACATCCGTGATGCAGGTTTCAACATGATCGGACAGTTGATGGCCAACATGCGAAGCGACGGTGGAATCGTAAACTCGATTACAGTCCCATTTTGATTGTAGCAAGGATTTGGGTACGACGAGAAGTCTACAGACCGATTCAACGTAAGACCGCATCACGGAATCATAGTTCACCACTCACTGTATCCATATGGCGTATACACCAACGTCCGCAGCGTCGATTTGCACATGTCCAGTACCTCGTTCACAATCTCGACGTCCTTCACCTCATCCCCCACAAACAAATGCTTCAATCGCGGAAATACAACATTACCTGCGCCACCCACACCCTCACTCGTGATTCCCATCACCATCCACAACAGACACTCAGGCAATAGCCTCAAGGGGAATACCAAAGCCTCCAACTTTGGCCACCTCGTTGATACAGCCCCACCACAACCACTAGGTTCATCCTCAACGAACTCTGTCCCATGAACCCTCAACACTCTCACCGACCCGGCACACGCACCAAGATAAGACGCCGGCACGCGCCTATCCTCGAGATTAAATTCCTCGAGCGCCGTGCACCTGCCCAACAACCCCCTCACCACCACCTCTGTATCCGACAAAGGATCATCCCGATACCTTCTCAGAATGGTAATCTTAGTCAAGTTTTGTGCTGGTATGTTATCCAATACGGATAGGAACGCAGGATCGGGTACGGATCGCCAGCCTGGTGGTGGGTAACATTGTAGTTTTAAATGGCGCACATGTGAAAGGAGATGTGCATGTGAGGGTTTAAGCAACCACGAGCAGAGCGTGTCCTCGTCTGCAAAACCACTCTTCGACGATGATCCATTGGCATTTATATTTTTCTGTGGATGAAGGAAGCGGTAGAGAGTGAGTTCGGAAAAGAGGTGTTGTTGAACGATGTATCGCAGAGTGCTACAGGCGAGAGCACACTTCTTGAGAGTGGAGAGATCGTCGCGGAGATTGAGGAGGATCTCGTGGAAGAGTTCTACTGGGAGGAGGTGAGGGATGGACATGGTTGGGGAGAGAAATGAGGCTTGAATGTCGTGGGAATGGAACAAGTACGGCCGAGGATGTTAAGAAGGCGTTGCGACTCTGGCTAGAACACATGCACCGTGTTGCGGCCGGGTCCCACGTGAGCGGCCCTTGCTCCGAACTCTTAATTCAACGGCGCTCGGTAGAGTCCCACTTCGACCAGAATATCCTCACATCACGTACAACATACCTTCCTTCTCTCCCGTTCTCTCCCCACATCCTCCTACTCGCCCAATCAATGGGTCACCATGGCGGAATGGGGTTAGGAAAATGACTCAGGCCGCGATGGAATAACACCAATCTGGGTGCGAGAATGAAGACCAGTCTGAGTAAGATGCTTGAGCCAAACCATATGCATGACCTATGATATCACCATTTCCCGCGCACCTCACCGCTCTCGAAATTCACACAGCCCGTCATATCTTGGGCGCATTTCCTTACGACCCCGAAGAGCACTTGCTCTCCCTCCGCGCACACCGCTGCGCCTCCAGGGACCTACAACACGTCGGAACCCGGAGTGATCATTCAAGGCTACGTCAATGGCTACTTCCGATCTGATTCAAACGACTCCGTTTAACTATACACTAGCTAACCCGACGTCATCGTGTATCGCTCCTTGATCTGTTCTTCTTGTTCTGTGCAAACCCTGTACATTATACATAGACCCCTGACAGTCAAGCCATAGCGGTTGCGATGCGGTATATCTTCAAACCACTATCATAGAACAACGCGTTCCATACGTCAGCAACGGCAAATCCTCCTCTTGCTTCGCTGTCGGCGAAGTCAGCAGTATTGGGGTTTCAGGGATACTGTGCGAATGAATTCCCATTTAACAAGACAGAAACGCGGGATGTGTCCCTGGCACGTGATGGAGTTACCACTGAAGGAACTTGGGCGTACGCTACCCATATACGCCCTCGAGCCTGAACGATCATCCAACTGGCTCGCAACCTACTTTCTTGCGTATCTTCGCTCCCTATGGATATATATTAACAGGTTTAGGAGGTCACATCTTCTTCTCCCTCCAGAATTACTCCTAGAAATTCTCAACCGTCTCGACTCCAAAGTCTGCTGGATATCCGACTGGTGCTTGATACTTATTCAGGTGAACGTGTCAATTACTAAACGCACCCAAGACCTGCAGGACATTGTGCAATGTAACAAATACCCGACAGTCCTGGCACAGCCTGGGATGCAACGTTCATTCGGGGATCAAACTGAAATCCCAATTGGACGGTTACTCAACCAAAGAGCTGATGCAGTGGGCCTTGCGTGGACTCCGCGCCTGAGCTCTATGGACCTCGTCTGATGCACCCCACTTTCATTCCCGATTTATAGACGACACATGTTGCTGCAATAAAGCCGAACTTCTCCTTGGCGGACGCTAACCCACTGCACACGCTCACCTCAGTGGTCGTGAGGAAATAGTTTACACCAATCTGGCCAGTAAGCTCCCTCGCGTCTTATTCCTGCGATCATCCCACAAATGTCTAGTCTTGTTGGAAGGTCACTATCGTTATTGTGTATCACTCCTTAGTTTGTTCTACTTGTCTTACACAAATCCTATACACTATACACAGGGTCCTCGACCGGCAAGCAAGGTGATGCTGTACACCGCACGATGGTCGTAGAGCGATGTGTTCCACTCACTGCAACCCCTGTGGATCATATACATACTCAGGATATACCGGCACCCAAACTTTCTCCTTAGCCCTTTCCCTCACGTCCTCCACCCTCAACTCGTTCCCATCCCCAACATTTGGATTACCCTCCCTAACGGCTTGCTCCGCAACCGCAACCGCGACTTCGAAATTAATCTTCGGTGCGGCTCCGAAATCGGGCAACAATGCTTTTCCCGCATAATCCCCGTCGTTTGATGAAGGCGCATTTTGCGTCTTGATGGCAGGAGAGAGCCCTGCAAGTCGATGTGCACCAGCAACGATCATCGTATCTGTCATCTCTTTCGCCTTCGCGAGGACCGTACCAAATCCAAGGCCGGGATAAATTAACGCATTATTACACTCCGCGATCCTTCACAACCCGCGTCAGCCAATACCAAATCCAAGAACCCGAAAAAAAACACTCACACAAACTCCTTCTCCTCCCCATCAACCTTCATCCTAACAGGTGGGAACGGGCTCCCGGTTGCAACCAACGCCCTTCCCTTCGTCCACTTCATAATATCCTCCGGCTTCGCCTCAACCAACCTAGCCGGATTCGACAACGGTAACACAATCGGCCTCTCACATTCACCATCCACCATAGCCTTCATAACCTCCTCCGTAAACGCTCCAGCGGCAGTCGAACACCCAATCAACACCGTCGGTTTCACCTTCCTCACCACATCCAGCAACCCAACGTTTCCTTCCCATCCTTCATCCTTACTCCGAACAAATCCTTCCAAACGACCTTTGGCTTCTCCTACACCTTTGGCCATACCCCCACCCACATCATATACAAGCCCTTCCCGATCAACTAACCAGAATTTAGTGTTGGCTTCTTGTTTTGAGATTTTGTCTGTCGCGACCATGGCATCCCTGATTTGCGTTGCTATTCCGAGACCGGCTGCTCCTGCGCCCATGATGACGTACCGTTGGTTGGAAAGGGAGCCTTGCTTGTTGTGGACTTGGTTGTTGGCGACGCCGATTGCGGCCATGAGGCACGCGAGAGTGACTGCGCCCGTACCTTGACTATTGAAGGTGAGTGCCCCACTTTTTGCAGGTTTGGGGGTGAAGAGGCCTACATGTCATCGTTGAAGACGGCGTGTTCTTTCTTGTAACGCATTAACAGGCGATATGCGTTGTTGGACGCGAAGTCCTCGAAGTGCAATAGACTATGCGGATAATATTTATGGACCAGTTGAACGAATCTGCCAGGGATGTCTTCAGTCTCGCGCATACTCAGGGGAGGTGGGATATACTTGTTAATGAATTTGTTGTATTCCTCGCCTCGGATTCGATTGTGCCTCCACCCCTAATAAACCTACGGTTATTCATCGAACTCATAACCCAAGCGAGGTCAGACATACGACATAGAGTTCGTCGTTCAGTAGTTTCTCGTTGTCTGTTCCTACGTCCAGCATTACGCTGAGGGACCTGGCAGGGTCCAGCCCTCCAATCAACCTATAAACATCCATTCGTCAACGGACACACTCAAAAAGAGAAAGCGATACACGCACGTATACATAACCGACTTTGCCGTCGAAATCTTCCCAAATCCAACACTTCATTACAAACCCAACACCATCATAAACCAAATCCACTCACCGCAATACCCTGCACACATTCACCAACACAGCAAGTTAGTCCAAAGATATAAACAAGCAAGACGGGAACAATATTAACAAAAAAACACTCACACCAACACCTTGATCCCCAATCCCTAAAATAGCCTCCGCATCCGTACACACCACAAGATCAATCTCTCTCTCTTGCCTAACAGTCTGTTCCACAAACTCCTCTTCCATCGTGTCCTGATCGGTGAACGTCAAATACAAACCTTCACTTCTCCTAAACAAATGTGAATATTGCGCAATCGCATCAGCCTATACAATATAATATTCATTCCATCTGTCACAGGCGATCCAAGCAAGAGTCTCACCTGAGTAGGAGTATAGATAATAGACACGAGCTCCTTCAGATGTCTCGAGATAAGCGCATAATAAAGTACCCAGTTCTGGTCTTTGAGACTCTGGAGAAACGCGTTTTTCCTGAGTGGATCTGGTCGCGAACTGAGTTGTTCGTATGCCCGTTGGATTTGTTCGTCTAGAGTATTGATGCGAGAGGGGAGACGTCCTACGAGTCCGAAGTCTTTTCTCTCGCGAAGGGAGAAGCCGGTGCCTTTGTTGAATCTTGGGTTTGTGAGAAGGGCTTCGCCGCGGAGGGCGATACGTAGGGGAGGTATTGTGTGTTTTCTAGCTTCTGTGAGAGCCCTGCTAGCAGCCATTTGGGTTGGTGTTGTGAACGTGGTGGTGTTGGGGTTGGTGGTAGGACGTTATAACGGTAGTGAGGGTCTGACCGGTCTCCTTGGGGGGTGCCTGGAGCTTTCTAACTATGACGCAAGTTGGTGTGTAAGAGATATTATAGGACTACAGACACAGATCAGAGAATTGATCGAGACAAAAGCATGGCATACAGTGTACATGATATTATCGCAACGCAAGAGAAGAATCGAGGTAACAGGAACGCGTCCATCATTCATTGCTAGAACTCCGAGAGAGAAGAGAATGGAGGGGGTTTACACAGCAACAAGACTACCGCCGTAGCCGTCTCCGCGCCTGATTGTGCGAATGCCTAGCAGAATGACGACAAAGAGTGCGAATGAGAGGAAGATCCTGTGGGCAATCGGTAAGTCTCACATAACGATCAATATATAACACGGGAACACATACCAGGTGATCCATCCAAAGGCTACTAGGGCATTGACCTGACCACAATACGCAAACGTATCATCAGTGGAGCAATTAAGTCCACCTCCTATTGATTCTGTTAACGCAGCGGACGCTGTTAACCAGAGTACCCAAGTTATAAACAGGCTATCGCAGAGAAATGCTGTCAAATTGGATGGAAGACAAGTGGAGGTAGAGTCGACATACAAGACAATATGTGTTAAGACGCTGGCCCCCACAGAGTTCCTCGCGGCAATGAAGAAGAACATCAATATGGGAAGAAGGGCGACGGTCCATGCTGAGACGAAGAGGAAGTATCGCACACGATCTCGTTCTCCTAGACTTCGGTAGTTGTGATGGGAGTTGAATCGGGCTACCAGCCAGCCAGAAATGGCAAGCTAAGTGACTAGTCAAGATGATGGTATGCCTACGAGCGGAGGAAACACACCTCAATAATGCCAAAAGCGAGAACAAAAGAAAAGAAGACTGCGGGACGGTGGTGAGGAACACTACGCAGCAAGGAGAGAAAGCGCTGGAGTACGGACTAGGATATCCTCTTTTTACAAGTTTGTCGACTCCCATTTCGATAGGGACGATAGAAGTGACTGTGAGTGTAGTTTGGGGTCGTACTCGGGGACTCGTAAAGGTCGTGTGGGTATTATATTCGTCTCAGTCGTGAAAGGAGATGAAGCACAGCGATCTTCCAAGTGGTTCGATCACTGTCTTTCTAAATTCAACATGACGTCACGCACCAGGTCACAATCCCGCATATTGTCCACGACAACGTGACTGCGCATTTCTCGCTTCATTGTACTCCTCACCCAAAGACGCACTGCCGAACAGTGAACATTCACGTTCTCGGAGTTATATTCCTGAGATTACCCTGCAAAAATCCTGATGCTCTTACAATTTTGTTACCCGGCACAGAAACCGATGTTTCATCACCGTCTACAGGCCACGTGCATTTTAATGCGCAGCATCTAACCCGATTTCTTCTGTTTGCCCAGACCATTTACGGGCTCTAATCCCCATGTAATCACAAAAGCGCAGCGAAATGTTCTAGCACTCATACTTCTCGTTCCAAGGCTATGTCAAAAGTGGCATACAACCCGGATCCAAGTACATATCTAATTTTATCTTATCAAAGCACTTCTCTGACAATTTCCTCTTCACACAGGTGAAGATCTAGCTAATCGCCCAAAAATCTCTTCCCTGCACCTGAATAAACAAGGCCCTCAATTTCCGCAAGTACACTCAACGGACGGGATGTTCCAGTTAACACCCGAAGGACCGGGGAACGTCTGTCCAGCAAAACCCTCCAGGAAATCAGACACCTGTTCGCAAGTCCATCCGTCTCCGGAGAACTCGTTATGAACGTTGAACACGTCTTCAGGATTTTCTGTGAACGTTGCACCGAGGGTCTAAAGTTCCTTTCTCAGTGACTGGAAAACGACGATGAGTCAATGAAGTATTCATACGAAGACTTGGTGCGATGGAGAGGCCCCGGCAATCTCACGGCCAGGAACTAGAGATCACGAAACACACGATATCTGTTAGCTCATGCTCTAGGGCGCCCCTGAGAAAGCACCACCCACTGTAGTTGAAGTCGCCAACAACGTTCGTAACGGCCGGATCGACGGGAACGTCAGGGATGAAAACGAAGTCGCAAGAAGCGAGGTCTGTTTGAGCAACCGCAGTGACTGCGGCGACTGCAAGGGCTGCAAAGGCAGTGACGAGGTTTTTGAAAGCCATGGTAATAAATGCTACTGATGATGCAAGGGATAGGAATCTGATTCACTGAAGATACAAAGCCAGAACGCCCAGGGTTTTATACCTTCTCCCCTCTGCATCGCATCCCTTAATGACTCTAGCAATGTGGCTTTCGTTCCCAAAGATGTAGGCCTTAAAACCCCGTCTCCAAGGGTAAACTCAACGCTACGGGGTTTACTGCCCTTCATTCCATGTGGTTGACAAGACAAACGACCCCCGCGAATTCATATGAAGACTCATACCCGCCGTATTCCAATATCAAAATGATTTCCAGAAAGCGGGAATTCCAAATGTGTTCCTTACAAGCCATGCGCGCTCCTGACTCGACCCACAAAAAAAGGCATAATGGGGCTAACCGACGCCCACTGCTTAGGTCTATTGATCCTGAGAAACATCAACGAAAACAGAACAATGATTCGAGGATTGCCAGATTCCTAAGGTCGGAATCGTGTTATAAGGGGGAGAGCTACATCTTAGGGAGGCGCGCCAGGAATGAAATAGGTCCTGCGATATCAACAAGGAAACTCTGAACGAAAACCGGGCTTCGAACCATGGTCAAAACCATTACTAGTGCGAGGGGAGTACGTTCGGTTGGGACAGTTTGTGCCCTGAGTGATATTCTTGATGGCCGTGTGTGAGCGTACTTATACAGTATGTGCAAATGTACAATTAGGAGATATATTTGGTCGTATAAATGGTCTCTTGTGCTCGCATGACTCACGTTGACTGACTTTCACATAACGGGAACCAGGTTCGCTTTCCAGACGGGATATTCACGAATCTGTGTGCATTGTGCACCAATCATCAGCGCAACCATTCAGGAACTGATCAGGAGTACTTCCAATCAGAATTCTGGTATCCCTGCACCAGTATCATTACTGACCGGCGAAAACATCCACAAGACGTGCCCTTACCAGTCTCTTCAAACATGAAAATTTTATCACAAGCGATCTATCTTCAAATTGGTTCCAAGTCTACGGCGCTCAAGCTTCTTTCACGATTCCGCCTTCCAGTTCTCAGTCCTCACAAGTCGGTATAATCCGCAGACGAGGTATCAGGTTAACATCGGACGACCCACCTTAGCTGAGTCCCACAAGACCCCAAGAGGGAGGGATTTCGAACCCACCAAGTAGCTAGAATTTCATCCCATATCTCAATTACTTCGCTGGTACCAGGCGAGGGTCTTGGAACAGTTAAGAAGAGTGCGGAATGCACAGCATCAGAGAAACGGATACAATTGCCCACTTCGAGAACAACTTGGCCCGCGAGCGGGGTAGGAATAGCCGCATTGTTCCTGCGAACGTTATATTTCACATATGGCCAAACAGGACGCTTATCCGTTTGAGTCATATAATAGCCCGTGCCGTGGAAGACTTCAGGCCGAGAACGATCATAGGGTAGTAACGTTCGAGTTGACCGCAGCAAGGACACAACTCAGCATTCGAGCGCATAGTATACTAATATAGATTATTCTTATCTACTAAACGTAACACATCTATCGGCCCATTACATCAAATCAACCTTCCAGAATCCCACTCTCTGTACGTCTCGGTATCCTTCAACCAGCGGATAAGTTCATCCCTCTTCACCTTTGTGCCCTGATCTGCACTCTGCACCTTGACCTTCTTTCCCTCGACAAACTCCCACTTCTGCTCTTTGACAGTGACCAGTCCAGCTTTCAACTCATCCACACCAAGAATGACAGCAAATGGCACTTCGTCTTTCTCGCCTGCTGCGAACTGGGAAGGAAGCTTGGGTTTGTTCTTCGCCAAGAAATCGGTCTACACATGACACGACGTTCAATAAACAATAAAGTATACTCGAAAGGATAAATGCGAACCTTGATACCAGCCTCCCTCAGCTCTCTCACCAACTCCACACGCTCTGTCAACAACCCATCACCGGCACTCATGACATAGACCATAGTCTCTTTACTCCTCATTCCCTTCGCCTCCCACTTGGGCCACAGCAAAGCGAAAATCCGGTCCATACCGATACTTACGCCCACGCATGGCAAGTGTCCCTTGTTTTTGTCTTTGTCACCCGCCGCCGCAGAAGTAAACGAACCAACAAGTCCATCGTACCGCCCGCCAGCAGCGATAGACCCCACACCAACTTGTGAGTCATCGACTTCGTCTTCTTCCTCTCCGTTTTCGGCCTTCTTTTTCGATTTCTTGTCTTTCTTTGTTGGCAAGGGTGCGGGTGGAGAGGGTTCGGTGGAGGTGAGGGTGTTCGGTGGAGGATTGCCTTCTTGGGCAGCAGCAGCAGCTTGGGCGGCTTTGAGCCAAGGGGGTGCGGAGGCTTCCACGGTTGCTTCGTAGATTATACCAGTATAGTAGTCGAGACCACGAGCGAGAGACATATCAAAGGAGATCTAAAATTATGATCGTCAAACCTAAATTGTCCTAGTACCAGGAGTGTGACCGGTACCTTGTCGAGGATCTTGTATGCTTGAAGTAGGGAGACGAGGATCTTCATCTCTTCTAGACCTTGTTTGGCGCTGGCATTAGCAACGATGGCTGGGTCTTCTCTCAACTTGTCGATCAACTCGGGTCCGCCTAGAATATGGGTGAATAGTAGTTCCTATGGCTCATCGGACTGACTAACCTTTAAGCTGCACATACTCGCCGATCTTATCTGCGACAGCGGGATTAAGACCCTTTTCGACTGTCATTTCCTTTTTGACGTCAGCCCATAGAGACTAGAACTAGATGTGAGTGAGGAGTCATAATTGGTCGACACCTAGAATGACTCGCCTTATCGAGCTTATCAATGGCAGAAGAAATTGTGCGAATCTTCTCCTTTGGTACTCCGCAGACCTCGAAAATACCGTCCAAGATTTTTCTGTGGTTGACCTAAGAATTATAAGGATTGGAGAAAGGTAAAGAGAATGTGTTTGAGACACACCTTGATGGTGAACTCGCCAACCTCTAGTTTGGTCAGGATAGTGCATACCAAGCTCAAGATTTCAGCATCTGGAATCATAGGGTCCCATGTGCCGCTGATGTCGAAATCCTATCCAAGACGATCAGAATTTAGTACTCGTAAAAAAACCTGAACGACTTACGGCCTGCATGAATTCCCTCATGCGTCCCTTCGACATTACAGGGTTATCTCTCCGATAGACTTTCCCAATTTGCCAGATTTTGCTTTGTGTATTCGTGCCTCCCATCATGGCAAGGTAACGCGCTAGAGGCACGGTGTGGTCGTAACGCAACGCGAGTTGTTCTCCTCCCTGATCCATGAGGTCGAAAATGAGTTTAGAGTCTTCGCCGTACTTGTCCGTCAAGACGTCTTTTCGCTCGAAAACCGGGGTATCCAGACATGAGCCACCATACGTTGTAAAGCATTCTTTCACAATCTTCTCAATGTGGCCGCGACAGAACATTTCGCCTGGGCCATAGTCTTTGGTGCCCTATCCCGTGACATTACTTCTTTCTGGACCAAGGCCTGATTGCGATAGCCGTACACACCTTAGCGGTCTTCAGGAGTAGTCGTTCCTTCTTCTTTCCACCAGCTGCGTCTTTGGACGCATCGCCCTTGGATTTAGACAACGCCAGCGCCTTCTGCAGCTCGCCTAATTTCTTCTTTGCCTCCTCCAGTTCCGGAGACCCAGCCGCGTGCTGCGATCTTAGGTCATTGAAGAGGGCTTTCTGCTGGGCGATCTCCTGCTCGAGCTGCTCGAAACTTATCGGAGCAGAATCAGGAGACATGTTAGTCCGAGATGAGTATCCACGCGTCGACCGAAAGGAGTAGAGGGAGGGGTGTAGTTGTGAGAAGTAGAGAGCGAGATGAGATCGATGACAGAAAACTCGTCTCGAGATGGCAGGTCCTGCCTGGAAAATCATCCACAAATTCCAATTTTCGCCCTTCGCAATTTGGGCGAAAATAGCCCAGATTTGGTTTCTGCCACCCGATCAGTCACGCGAACGTGGAAAATAGTGATGTAATCATCCATTCCAGGCCTGGCCCCCTATCAAAAGCATCTCTGCAGCTTGTCCAAGTCTCTGGCTCGTTGCATCCCAGGCTAGCAGACGCTAAACAAGACTTCGAGTGGACCTGAAGAGATGTTTCCTTTGTTCTTACTCCCATAGAACTGACTTTCCGTATATTTTTGGTTCGTTTCGGCGGCGAATGCTCTACTCCTTGGGACTGGATTTCTGTTAGCCTGGTCAACTGACATTTCTTGGAAAATCCTCGATAGCTTCTGGAAATAGGAGGAAGTCTCTTCAGTACACACATGTCCACTCAAATCGCATTCTATTGCGCATAAAAGGCAAAGGAACACCTCCAGATTATCAGTAAAAGAGGACGCTCAAGCTCGACAGGCATCTTGTTCTCTTTTCTGCCACTCCTGCGTTGTTCAGTATCATCAGCCCTCAAACCTCGACTACTAGGACACAATGCACTCTATCTGGGCCACCCTGGCCCTCCTCGTCTTCACTTGTGTGACTAATGGCGCTCCGGTGGCAGATAACCAACGAGGGGGTCCAGACTCCCCCGTGATCGGCGGCGTTGTACCACATGCAGGCATCAGTGCCAGTTCCAGCGGCGCGACCATAGGCAGTGGTCCAGCACGCACGGACGTTCAGGTCGATCCTGGAATTAAACCCAGTCCGCCGGTCACCTCTAGCATCTCTAGTGGGCCGTCGTTCTGGCTCTTGCCACCAGATGCAGGCATCAGTGCCACTTCCAGCGGCGCGACCATAGGCATTGGTCCAGCACGCACGAACGTTCAGGTCGATCCTGGAATTAAACCCAGTCCACCGATCCTCCCTAACATCTCTGGGAATTCGCCGTCCGTGCTCATGCTGCACCCAAGCGCGGATACACGTGCTCGTCGTAGCCCTCAAGACTTGGCAGATCATTTAGGAGATCTGGCAGACGATCTGGGAGATAACCTAGGAGACAACCTGGGAGATGACTTGGGAGACGATTTGGGAGACGATTTGGGAGACGATTTGGGAGACGATTTGGGAGATGACCTCGGGGATGACTTGGGAGATGACGTGGGAGATGACTTGTTAGATAATTTGGGGGACGTCTTGGGAGATGTCTTGCTTGCCCACCCTCGCCCTTTGATACAGAGGCCACAGGATAACTCGCCTACTTTGCCGCAGGCGCAGGGCTTACAAGCCGATAGCGTTCCTCCTCCCAGTCCGCAGGACCCTTCAAATGTTCATAGGATCGCCCACCATCCCATAGCTGTGCCAGAGTTTGGCGGCGCCGACAATTCACTTGCCAGTCGAGAACCTCAGGTCGACAATATATTGGGAATTGTTACCGGAGCCTTTTCTCCTCCTCCTCCGCCGCCGTCGTCTGATTCCGACCGTCGTTCGCTCGTTGGTGCCCAGGTTGCATCCGAGGCATCTGCTAATGTTAACGCTGCCTCAGTCATGGCGACCCGTCAATATGACCATGCCTATCAGCACGATGGCCACGACTACCACGACTACCACGACTACCACGATCATCACGACAACCACGACCACTACGATAAGCATACTCATTACGATCATCACACTCATCACGGCGTCGCCATTGGTGTGCCTGGGAAACCTGTGACTATCATTGCCTCAGACGGCTATAATCACGTCGCTGTAGGGACTGCGCACGGCGTCTACGACGACGTTGCGAGTGATGCGTATCACAAGCCTGCCGCAAGTATTCATTTTGGTCATGGTGGTTTGGAAATTACTGCAGAAAGCGATTGAATCTGTATTCGGATGATGTCTCGGTATTCAGAAGTAAACCTTTGTTTGGTACTACACGATAAACTTGTTGAAAGACAGGTCGAACGCCGTCTCGCAACGCGAGATGGGCTGGGCAGGAGCCTGGGCAGTTGGGCGACAATACCCTGGTGTGATCCTGCAGCCCGATTAACCGCGTAAGCATTGGAGCCCATGAGTCATTGCATGTATCTGAGATTATAGAGGTACATCGCTCCCCTAACTCGTAGTCTATCCTCCTTCAGAACTTCCACTGCAAATGCGGTTCTCTAATAACATATTCAAATCCATAGAAGCTCAAATCCATGCATACCTATAATTCTACATCCAGATGTCCATCCTCCTCCCCCAGCCGCTGCATGTCAATAATCTTCCAACCCCCTGACAAAATGGTAGATTTCGACAACGTCACAATCGATCCTGATTCGCCTGTCCCACTAACGTTAATAAACAAAGACCGTTTCATTCTCCCTTTGGTAGTTCGCAGCCACCCGTCATTCAGTGACCGGTAACTTTCTTAACAACAGCAGCCTCTTTAACCTTTTATCCTATTTATTCTGGGCCGACGCCATGTTGTATTCCGCTGGCACGGGATTTTTTACTCACAAGCGATGTAAACCGATAGCCTCCGACGTGTTTGGTGTGATCCACACGACATTAATCGCACAGACGCTGATTACAAAGGCTCATAGACTTGGGGAGGATTCCCCGTCTTCGACTTAACTTGATAGCGCCGCATGGGAATCATTAGTACATCGGCTAAACGCCGCATCGGAATGGGCTGTGCATTGAACATAGACATGGCATTTGTAAACTTGGCTACTTAGTCGCTAACTGAAATGATCGTATGTTGATAGGAGATTAGCTTTGTGTGAGATGTCTGCAATGTGTGTTAAACTGTGCGGCGGACTGCAACTAGTTGGATGGGTTCGCTGGACCATTCGCTGTAGCATCATTGGAGATATAGGTACTCGACTTCCAGTTGCGCTGCGGCCTTGTAGGGTCAAACAACCGGGTCAAGGATTATTTCAATTACTTTTGAAAGGGGTATAATTAGATCTCTCGTGCATTGGTGATCAATTGCGTGTAGCTTGGTCATCAGTTGTAGCTGTTCACGTGAAATGGCAACAGGCGTTTCCCGTGTGAACTAGACTAACTCGGTACTCACACGCTATTCACCATTCTTTGCGCCTTCTCCACGCTTCTGTTGCCTGAACCAAGCTACAAATCAAACAACGACAAGAATGGCGGCATGCTAATGTTTCAAGCCCCAATTTCCCTGTCCTATACGACGTCTCTCTACCTTAATCAGGTTCTGGCTCATTGCATCCCAGGCTAGTAGACGCTAAACAAGACTCGAATTGTTCTTCCGTGGCTTGTTCTGTCATCCGATACGCCCATATTCCGGGACTTATTTGATTTTCTGTGTACTGCAGTCGGGCTCGCCAATGTTGATGTGAACATCTTCTCGTGCTCATGATTGACTTGTCGCATACTTTGATTTTGTTTCGACGACAAACACTCCACCTTCCGGAACTGAGGTTTCTGCTAGTCTTGTCAACTGACATATCTTGGAAAGTGTTCAACAGCTTCTAGCAATGAGAGGAGATCCCTCTCGAAAACATACCGCCGCTCAATCCACGTTCTGCCTCGTATAAAACGTGTTGGAAATGTCCTCTAACCATCAGCAAACGAGGACGCTTAGGCTCGACAAGCATCCCGGTTATCCCTTCTCCTATCCCTACGCTGCTCAATACCATTCGTTTCAAACCTCAATCACTCTTACACCATGCGTTCGGTCTGGGTTACTTTGACCTTCCTCGTCTTTGTCTGCGTGACGACTGGGGCTCCGGTGGCAGATAACCAACGAAGGAGTCTGGACCTCCCTATGGTCGGCGGCGTTGTACCAGACGCAGACGTTGCAGCCAGTCCCAGTGCTGCGGCCGTAAACGTTCATTCAGCAGGCACGAACGTCCACCTCCATGCCAATGCAAAGCGTCCTGGGCGCCCCAATGTTGGAGCAAGTTTATCTCCCCGCAATCCGCAGGATCTGGGCGCACTCCTGGCAGGCCTTTTCCCTCAGCCGGAGCCCGAACCGGAATCAGCCATGAATGCACCTGCTCCCCGTAGTCCACAGGTCTTGGGAGAGCTCTTGCATGGCGTGGGAGGCGTTTTGCATCATTCGCACTCGCAGAACGGCTCGCCTGCTCCAACGCAGCAGCCGCAGGCCAACTCCCCTGCCTTCACTTCTCTACAGCAACCACAGCTCAATGCCCCCGTGCCACCCTTGCCACCCTTGCCCCCTTTTCCTCCTTTGACTCCGGCTTCGCAGTCACAGGGCAATAACATCCTTCCTCGCGATCCGCAAGACTTGTCAAAGGTCCTTGGGATTGTTTTCCCTCCCAAGCCAGCGCCGGAGCCGCGTTCTGATGACAAGGAAGCTTCCGACACCAGTGACAATTCGCTTGCCAGTCGAGAGCCCCAGATCGACAAGGTGTTGGGAGTTGTTACAGGAGCCATCATTGCTCCTCCTCCTCCGCCGGATTCCGATACCAGCCGTCGTTGGCTCGTTGATACCCAAGTTGCCTCTGAAGAGTCTGCTGATGTTGATACCGGCTCCGCCATGGTACCTCGCCAATTTGGCCATGCTGGCCACCATGATAACCACGACCACCACGGGTTCCCTCATCACCCTATCCACCACGGCCCTCCCGAACACCATGATCACCACGGGTTCCCTCACCACCCTGTCCACCATGGCCCTCCCGAGCACCACGAGCACCACGGGCCCATTCATCACCCTGTCCACCATGGTCACCGCGGCCTCCCTGAGCTCCCCGTGCTCCCCGAGCACCACGAGCACCACGAGCACCACGAGCACCACGGACCTCCTCATAACCCTGTCCACCACGGGCCCCCTCATCACCCTGTCCATCACGGCCCTCCTGAGCACCATGATCACCACGATAATCATGCCCCCCATGGCGTTGTTATTGTGGGTGGCGGACATCATGCCCCAGCTGCAAGTATCCATCTGGGGCCCGACGGCTTGAAAATTTCTGCGCATAAGGATTGAACATGTACACCGTTGATGTCTCGATGTTGAGAATAGGACTTTGTCCGGTGTTTGATAGATTGGTTGGATTGTGGTCGCTCTTTTGATAGACGAGTCTTTTGTGCCTGAGAACAGTATAGTATCACTTGAACTATGTTTAATTTACCTTCAGTTGCCTATCGCCCATATGAAAAGATCCAGTACATGTTAAACCGACGATATGAGGGGAAATGCGATCACCTTGAGGCTTTTGCGTGTATTCATCAATCAAAGACTTGGTGGATTGCTATCTATTGATCAAACACCTGTCACTGCCCAAGAAAAACCTTCCAATTAAAAAGGGCGAATGGGGTATTTACCCTTTCTAATAGAGGGGTTTGATGTGAAATACTCATCCAGCTGCCATTGCAGGCCGTCAAGACTATTACTCTGTAACTAACGCTTGTTCCTCATCTGGCCGCCTTAAAGGGGCCTTACATAGATATAGCACGAAAATAATTATTAAAGAAAAATTCAGTGACTTTTATCGGCGTTAATAGCAGGACCTCTCTGACAGCCCGTACTCTATCATAGCCCATGGTTCCACCCTTCCACCGAGAGCGAGGGGTTAAGAGAGAGTCAACTGTATGAGTATTTGACATCAAACCCCTCTGATTAGAAAGGGTAAATACCCCCGTTCCCCCTTTCTAATTGGAAGGTTTTCTTGGGCAGTGACAGGTGCTCTCTTAAAAAAAATCAATAATTTATAACGTGGCGGTCCGCCAGTGATAGGTGCTCGTGATCATTGGTGATCCAGTTGATTTGTGATGGATGGTGTAATTTAGTCATCAATCGTAGCTGCTCACGTGGAATGGCGACAGGCGTTTCCCGCGTCAGGCTAGCTCAGCACTCACACACTATGCGCTGTTCTTTGCACCTTCTCTGCACTTCTGTTGTCTGAACCAAGCCCCAGACTAAACAAACGACAAACTTGCAGCATGCTAGCATCTCAAGCTCCAATTCCCCCGTCCTGCACGACGTTTCTCTAACCTAATCAGGTTCTGGCTCATTACATTCTACGCTAGCAGACGCTAAACAAGACTTGAACAGGAATGTACTTGAAGAACTGGGTTTTCTGTTCTTCCGTGGCTTGTTCCTGTCATTCGATACGCCCATATGCCAGGCCTTCTTTGATTTTCTGTGTACTGCAATTGACCTCACCAATGTTGATGTGAGAGGGTTCTCATGCTCGGAATTGACTTGTCGCATATTTTGATTTGATCTCGACGACAAACACTCCAACTTCCGGAACTGGGGCTTCTGCTAGTCTTATACTGGAAAGTGTTCAACGGCTTCTATCGATGAGGGCGGATTGCTCTCGAAAACATACCGCCGCTCAATCCACGTTCTGCCTCATACAAAAGGCGCTGGAAATGTCCTCCAATCGTCAGCGAAAGAGGACAATTAGGCTCGACAAAGCATCCCGGTTACCTCTTTTCCCCTATCCCTGCGCAGCTTAGTATCATTCATCTCAAACTCGATTACTCTTACACTATGCATTCGGTTTGGGTTACCTTGACCTTCCTCGTCCTTGTCTGCGTGACCACCGGGGCTCCGGTGGCAGATAACCAACGAGGCAGTCTGGACCTCCCTATGGTTGGCGACGTTGTACCAGACGCAGACGTCACAGCCAGTCCCAGTGCCGCGGCCGTAGACGTTGATCCGGCAGGCAAGGATGTCCTCGCCCAGGACAATGTAAAGGTCCTGCGTCCTCCGCGTCCTATGGCTGGAGCAAGTTTATCTCCCCGCGATCCGCAGAGCCTGGGCTCATTCCTGGCAGGCTTATCACCTACGCGGGGGGCCCTGCATGCCGCGGAGAGCCTTGCGCAGCATTCAAGTTCGCAGAACGGCTCGCCCACTCCGTCACAGCAGCCGCGGGCCCACCCGCCTGCTTTCACTTCTCCACAGCAACTACAGGGCAATAACATTCTTCCCCGCGATCCACAAGACTTGTCAAAAGTCCTTGGGATTGTTTTCCCTCCCAAGCCAGCACCGGAGCCGCGTTCTGAAGGCAGGGAAGCTTCCGATTCCAACGACACTCCACTTGCCAGTCGAGAGCCCCAGATCGACAAGATGTTGCAGATTGTTACCGGGGCCATCATTGCTCCGCCGCCGCCACCCGATTCCGATACCAGCCGTCGTTGGCTCGTTGATACCCAAGTTACATCTGAAGAGTCTGCTAATGTTGATAACGACTCGGCTATGGTACCTCGTCAATTTGGCCATGCTGACCACCATGGGCCCTCTCATCACCCTGTCCACCATGGCCCTCCCGGGCGCCATGATCACCACGGCCTCCCGGGGCACCACGACCACCATGAGTCCCCTCATCACCCTGTTCACCACGGCCTTCCTGGGCACCATGATCACCGCAGCATCCCCGAGCACCATGAGCACCACGAGCACCACGGGCCCCCTCATCACCCTGTCCACCACGGCCCTCCCGAGCACCACGATCACCATGATCATCATGCCCCCCATGGTATTGTTATTGTGGGTGGCGGGCATCACACCCCAGCCGCAAGTATCCATTTGGGGCCCAGCGGCTTGAAAATTTCTGCGCACAAGGGTTGAACGTGTATAAAGTTGATGTCTCGACACTTAGAACAGGTTTGTATTTGGTGTTTGATAGATCGGATTGGGGCCGTTTTTCTGGTAGATGAGTTTTTTGTGCCTGAGAATAATATGGTATCACTTGAACTATGTTTAATTGATCTTCGGTTGCCTATCGTCCATATGAAAGGATCCACTGCAAATGAAAAGTGACAGTACGAGGAGAAATACGATCAGCATGAGGCTTTTGCGTGTATTCATCGATCAAAGACCCGGTGAATTGCTATCCATTGATCGAAGGGTTTTTGCTTGCTTAAATTCCCTGATTTGTGGGCTCGCTCTTCTCGTGATCTTTGTTGATCGTCTTCATTAAAGAGCTTCTCATGTCTCAAAGGAGCCATTATACCAAGTCTCGTCCAGCTAGCCGGCTTGATCTGCTCTAACAGCTATAGAGATGTTGCAACAGATTAATTTCTGCCTCGGTCAGAAGCGCGAGTATGTGACCCCTTGGAGTCTTCGTTCTTGCTGTCACCGGCTAAGCTGTTAAGTAGTGTTGCGCCTTGACCATGTACTCGCTGTCCCCTTGCTGGCCCGAAATTAGAGCAAGGGATCTGATGTTAGGATCCACTGGGTTCATTTTAGAGAGGAATAAGCCGTTAGTATCCAGCCCAGAGCACTGATGCCAGGAGTAAAAATATTAGCTGCGCTCATTGTGGTATCGTCAAACGAGTACCGCTGCGGATCAGACACGTAATTGAGGTACAACGCACGGCACGGCTCTGTGCGTTTTCAGACTTCCACGTCAAGTCTCGGACTCCCCTTGATGGCGGTGCATGTCAAACTCTTGCAGTTTTTTTGGACAGTCGGCGTCGATATCAATGCTATGGATGTGAAAAAGATAATCTCGTGACCAGTCTGCAAGGGTAGTAGACTCTGAGGTGGGTTAGAGCCTGGGAGATGCCATTGAGACATGCGGCGGGGCTGGAAAGGAGAGATCCGAGAGAAGCCCGGTTAAGAGATGGGCATGAGAGGGAAGGAGCAGCACAGGGAAAGGTGATTATGTTTACAAACGTGTGATGACAGACACTCGGCTCAGTTGTGATCGCAACCCACATGATCATGAGCCACGTCCCTGAGCTCCAACTTAGATTCTCCTGCGAGGAAGCTAGTGTACATAAGAGTATATAAGCTCTCCAATGCTTTCTGTATCTTACCCGACCTTGTCTCCTGCTCCCTTCCTCCACCCTCTCAATACAGATCTAGTCTCTCATGTCTCCAGAACGTAGCCAAAAGAGACTCATCCGTCTTGGTCTGCTCTCCCTCTCCGTTACAGGAACTCTTCGTGCGTATCTCGCCGTCATATTTTGGTGGCCATGACTAACAAAAAATTTCTCCCAGTTAACATGAGACTTAAGTCTATCATAGACCCGCAATATTCTCTCTCCCAGACCACCAGCGGACAAGCTCTTGTGCAGGTCCTCACGAGCGAGGAATACCATGACGTTGATTCCAACGACTACCGTCGCCTACTGCAGTGCTTCTGCCTCTCCATCTCCTCGCTGACACACGGTTTCCCTACCGATACCAACCTCGAGAAGTTCATCTACACTACCGCGGCCGTCTTTTCGGACCCGGAACAGGATGAAGCAATCCTGCAGGCGCTGTTGCAGGTTATCACGGCCGGTTACAGGAAGTTGCAGGGCGACCTCAGCGCGCTGTGGTCGACCGAAGAGGAACTACACGGAGCACTCTTTCGTCATCTCTACGTGACGGTGAAGAGGTTGGAGAGGATCCTTACCCAGTACAACGAGATGCGGGGTGAGGGATACTCTCGGGATATTACACCCCATCAGCCGCAGACGAATCTGCATCCTGTGATCGTCTGATAAGCAAACTCAGTTATGATCATCGTTATGACGAGTAAGTCGATGCCTTCTTATATCAGGACTTATTCTGACAGTCGACGCTCCCGGAAGGAGTCAGTGCCTCCGTTGAAGGACACCCTGCATAAAAGTCCCCCTTCGTCCTTTTGTTCTCGAACCTACGCCACTACATGCATCATACCCACTAAGGACATACAAAACACTATCAAAATTGCAACATCACGCAATCGGCGTCGTTCAAGTTATCATTCATTCTTCCCCCGCTTCCATGTAACCTATCAGAACCTATCTCAACCATGACACCATTCCTTGCACAGCCGTTACTCGTTGCACTCTGACTCGCCTATACCCGCCGACGTGATCGACCTAATTCGCGGATATTATAAATAATCCCCGACTCCTCGTACCGGTCCCCGACCCCCAAACGCGGGGATACCCTACTTCACAAGCCGATAATCCGGGCACACGACTTATCTCAACACACATCAAAATTCCACCGGCAACATCCAATGGACGCACTTCGGTTCTCTCTCAGTACAAGACTCGTTTATCGACTCGTAAAAATCACTGTGCAGCCACCGTTTGCCGAGCCCCTTTTGACGCTGCATATTCAGTCCTCCCCTATGCGGGGAGATTGACTGATGACATTTTTTGCACCGGTGGCTGATACCGGCTCAACGTTATCCCGTTTACAAATCAAATGTATCACTTGATTCAGATTCTATTTTCGGCGCATTCGCAACCCGTTTTTCTTGTCTTGTGTTATCACATTAGTTGTACACTTGTATGGATACTCAACCTAGAGTACTGTTCGTAATCTTAATAACCCTCGGCTCTGAATCTTTGCCGCATCGTGTTTCATATCAACGAGCTAGATAAGGGTAAATACCTCAGACATAAGATGATGTCAGTAGGCATTGGGCAAAGACCGTGGGCTTTTTTCCCTATCTGACATGTGCTTGACCCAGGAGGTAAGATGGGTCGTGACACGGTCGATGTTCATCCTAGAATGAGGCATAGGGCTAGATACATGCCCAATGCAGGATCCCCGCACCAGCGAGTTGATAAAGCATGGGAAATGTGTAACTGACATGATCCACATTCTGTTACGGACTTCATCTGTTCTAGAATTTCAATCATGTTGAAGCGCTAACAGGAGACTGAAGGAAGCACAGGTTGCGAGGGAAACGGATAGAAGTAGACTAGACATGGCACAACTTGTCCAATTCACTACGCGGTGTCTGATCAATGACCAATGGAATAATTTCCCTCCTAGTGGCTGGATTGCAAGCGAACCAATCACCGGTAGGACTACTTATTAGTGGGGAGAGGGCTCCTAATCCTCCGTTCCACAAAGCTGAAGTAAGTTCTAGTAGACGAGTAGCAGGAAACAAAAATCATTTTATGCTCCAAGCCTCAAGGCCCTATATTAAGTCCAAAACCATGAAGTCCCCGGACTCGATCTGATCTCCAGCACAACATAATCAACCGAGTCTTCCAATGTGAGACGGCGAATGACTTCATACACAGATAAGATTGTGATTGGTTCGTGTTGAAAGAGAGGCCAGCCTGGTAGATGGCGAAATCAAGGCAAGTCTTCTGTCGGTAGAGGACAGACGCTGACGACCTAAACCGTGCCCGGGATACCAGATTGCCCACAGACGCCAATTTTCCCAGATCTCCTACAGCGAGTAAAACTACCAGGTCATGACCGACGGAGATCTTCCAGAACATATTCCTGAGAGTGTTGACGAAGTAAGTGTTGTGAGAACCCACGAAGGGTGTGAATACACGACTTGGCTTCTGTTCAGTGAGAGTGTGCCATAAAGCAGGACTAACTCGCGGACTGCGATGCCCCGGTCGGGTTGGGGTTGGCGAATGGCAGAAATATCAACAAAGATTGAGGCCATGAATCCGACTCGGTCCCAAGGAAGGGAGAAAATTTCACCTGTAATTACAACACGTGAGATATAATCGCAGATGCGTATTCGCCAATTGCTGGCCCGCCTGATGTGACTCGCTTCCCAAGAATGCTTCTTGGAGCTGTTAGTTGGAACTTTGTGATTAATATCACGATACTTGACCCCTGATTGTCAACAATATCCCACAGCAACCAACATTGTAGAAGGCAAGAATCATCGAAGATCGCTCACCCGGCGAGCATAACGCTGATAGGCATTGCTATGAAGGCCAGGTCCTGTCCAACGTATTCAACCTAATATGTGCAGATTCACTCTGAGTCAAGAACTGTGAGTAGATCTCATGCACGCAGCGTGCTATTGAGACATACCGAGCAGGTGATGTCCGCATGAGGCAGTAGACCTCCGTGCTGCTGAATCATCGAGTCCCTATTGACTGGCAGCGACAGTTGAACTTACAGGCTAGCGGATTACACTAAGGGAGAGGGCGATTGAGTTTGTTATCGGACAACATCAAGGTGACGCCTTTGGGTAGGGCTGGTCTGGACATGCAAATTCTCAGTGTTGAAGCTGCTTGTGATTTGGGAGGGTCTTTCTTGTTCCCGGCGTAGTTGTCTGATCCGCTAGTTAATATGCAACTTGTTACAGGCAACCGTTCCTGCTGTATAACTCAAAAGGATTTTGTCGGGTAAGGAGGAAAGGGAGAAAGAAGACGTCGAGTCTGTTTGAGAGCAAGGGAGTCAGAACTTGGGCCTTAACCGAGCACACGCGGAATCAGGGAAAAGATACCATAAGGCATATTACATGGATCGCTTATTTGACTTGACTTGTGTATCGTCATCAAAGGGGAGGTTGGTAGCGAATTAACGAAACTTACGCAAGGAACAGGCGATCGACGTGCGAGGTCGGTGTTTTTGGCGAGTACCGGCGCAGCTGGGCTTTCGTCGTACTCTTCCCAATTTCCTTGAAATGACATTGAATAAATTAGCCCTCAGAGAGGGCAGTCGAGACCTACACAGATGGACGAGGATCGTCTCGGATGACTGACGAAAGCGTTGCGACAAAAGTGCTGTCAGAGTCTCCTATGGTGGCGTGAACGTGATAGATACAAATATGTGTCTTCCCTGTACGAGAAAGAAGTACTGACGCTTGGGTATGACAAGCTGCAGGAAAATTCACTATTATCCTCGATTTTTCGATTGTAGACCACTTGTAAGCCTGGACTTACATCGACTTACTGATTGACGTCTAACGATCGACGTACTACTGATGACATCATGCGAAGACAGAGGTCTCGTATATAAAGCGCTACCTGCGAACGAACGACCTATTCCTCTCTTTCCCCTCTTTTATTGCCATTGCTCCTGTGTATACACAACTCCGAGAATCTGCGAATATTACGCTCGTGCCTGTTTACTTGTCCGTCTGACAGTAAATGATGTCAACAGACTTACACTGCTTCATGAAAGAACAACTGTGGATTTCCGCTGTCGGCCCAAACACAGAGTCTTTAAAGCAGTCTCCCACAAGAATGCTTTGTCCTACTAGTATATAGGACTTTTGGGTGAGGACGTCCGTAATCCAAATTCTGTATTGCGAGCAGCGCCGTGGTGGTGGACTGCAAACATCCGCCATGCGCCGGGGAGGGGTCCAGCATGGCTGAGGTAATATACGTTATCAATGAATCGGGAACGAAGGCAGGGAGTATCGGACGAGACCAATAGAGCTCAGGCGCGGAGTCCACGCAAGACCCACTGCATCAGTTCTTTGGTTGAGTAGTCATCCGTCCGGGGCTTTGGTCTAAACCCCGAATGATCGGAGCCTGAAGACTTTCACTGCTATGACCTTCCAGCACCTTGGACGAGATGCAGGGTAAGGGATATTCTCTGGATAATCAGTCCCAGACGAGTCTTCATCAAGTGTCCGTCTGATGAGTAAACACGGTATAGTCTGATGAGTAAGTTAATGCTTTTTGTACGCAGAGTGTCATTCAACGGGGGCACTGACTCCTTCCAAAGTGTGGACTGCCAGAGCAGATCGTGGCAAAGTCCCCACTCGTCCTCCTGTTATACCTACGCCATTACATGCATCATACGCATTAAGGACACACCGATACACTAGCAGCATCACAACATCGCTCAAATCGGCGTCATTCAAGTTATCATTCATTGTTCCCTCGCGTCTATGCAATCGATCCCACCTGTGGCGCCATTCCTTACATGGCCGTCACTCGTTGCACTTTGACTCACCTATACCAGGCGACCTGAATAATCTGTTCCGTAAATGTTTAATTGATCCTGACTCCTCGTACCGGTTCCTAACCGCGAACGTCCGGATATCCAACTTCGCATGAGCGTAATGGTGTCCTAGGGCAATATCATGAAACCCTTGGGTAACCAATAAAAGCAGTATCAATGAGTGATTATTTTTGATTGGGTTGATTTCATATGGCAAGCTACAGAAAAACAAAACCTACATACATCAAGCCTTATATAAGGTCCAATATCAATAGATTCCTGTCCACTACCCTGACCTAGTCTTCAGCACAACGCAACCAACCGAGCCATCAAATGCGAGAAAACGAAGAACTTCAGATGCCGGTTGAGATGGAACAGTGTATTGCTTGTACTCAAAGAAGTCTCGGTGACAGCAAACCTCGCAGACGGCGAAGTCAATAGATGTGCTTGATTGGTAGAAGACAGACGCTGATTGCCCAAACCTCAGCTTGGACTCTGATGACGCCGGTTTCCCAGGCTCTTCTACTTATGGTCGGCGGAGCAGCTTGATCGTAATTGATGGTGATCTTCTGGAGTGTATCTTCTCAGATGCTGAGGAGGTAGATGTTATGGGAACCGGTGAAGGGCGTGGAGATGTGGCTGAGTCCGTGTTGGATGACAACGTGATGATGAGGAGTCAATTCAGGATTAGGCCAGAGGTGGCTGATGGCAAGAATGTCTACAAAAGTTGAGGTTGCGAACCCAATTCGATCCTTTGGGAGAAAGAAGCAGCTGGCCTAGAATTAAACATGGGACTCGGGTATGATCGCGGATGCATGTTTGCTGCTTGCTGGCCCCGCCAGTCTGTAACGTCTTTCAAGGTACTTCTTGGAGTTGGTGGTGGAATCTCGCGAGTATGGGCGTAATTGCAATATTACGTTTACGTCTCTTGTTCCTTGATCGTCGCAGGTATATCAAATTGAACAGCATTGCAGCAGGTATTGTTTGGAAAAAGCCACAGAAATCCGCTGACTTTTGCGGGTGTAGTCCCGGATAACACCGATGGGCGTTGCTACGAAGGGCGAGTCTTCATTGATGCAGTTGACCTGGTATATGCGTATCCAGGACTTCCCTGAATGAAAGGTGTGAAGGCGAAACAATTTGGTGGAAGAGGTGAGCTCACTTCTGTTGTTGGTCAAATCTGAGTATGTAGCGACCCGAAATGACAGCCCTGGTTTTGACTCGTCCATCCAGATGCAAAATTCGTTAAGGGGGTCTTCGCCTGAACGTGGAGGCTTGAAGAGAGCTCAAGGATGAGGGGATTCCCGATCCAGATCTAGGATGTATGTGGTTCCGTCGTATACCACTGCAAACACCCATCGTCCACCGCGAAGAAGTTCTGCTCCGCAAAAATGGAACTGGAAGTCGAGTCTAATCAGCCACGAACGAAATTGGAGAGGTTGTAAGGAGCTGGAGGACCACCGCTCTTGAACTCGAAGTCGACGCGAGGTCCACTGCATGAGTTCATCTTCTGAGTAATTTCCCAGTGGATACCACAGCTTTCCGATGCTAAGTTTTGAAGAGAGGTCGCGGGAAAGGGCCAACCAGAATTCTTTGCAGCTTGTCAGCTCGTACAGTCTTTTACAAGCCTGTCAGTGGGCTTGAAATGAGAGTAGAAATAGGAAAGACGGTCAACACCTGTAGGCTGTCCGGCGTCAATGAGCCTCCGATAGCCGAGGTGCCTGAAGATATCAACGAGGAGTTCCGGAGGCAGGGTGAGGAGTTTGGACTTCCTGTAGCCCCTGATACGAAGCCATAGGGAATTAAGGTAAGCTAGCATGCAAAACACCAACGAAGCCGGGCTCCTTCCCAGGCTCTAGCGCGCACGGCGGCCCTGTGGGCCGGACAAATAGAGGCAAATGCGAGATGGAGGGAAAGAAGTAGGCAAGGTCGCACTCACTAGATTTGACGTTGGAACTCGGGTGTCAAACCAGGTATATACAATGAAATGTAGCAGGTATCCTCTCAAGAATTATGGTATAGATACTAATACAGCTGGGAACATAGATATACGATGCTGTCCTTATCCTCAAAGAACTCCAGAATATCATGACGGTCATGAACATCGCCAAGAGCCATAAAGTGTGGCGATGTGTGCAGGAACGCTTTAGTCCGTCCCCGTGCTAATCTCTTTCCGTAATTGCTCAAACCTCCGGCTTTCTCCCTCCGCTCGTTCAATTGTCTTGACGAGCTTATCTTCCCTTGTTTCGAGCCTTTGTTCCATACCGAGAATTAATAAACGGATCTGTTCAATATGGGCAAGAGTTTGCTGGCGATCAAGTATCTGTGTTTGCCCGCTTGCTTCGGAAGGGGCAAGGCTATTCGGCGTTGGCAACTGTCCTGCTGGCGAAATGATACTCAAGGGCGACGATGAAATTGTATTGCTCCTTCCATGTCCGAGTCGTGTGGTGATGGGTACAGGAGCAATGTCGAGGGACGACTGCAAGGTATTAGCATAGAGCAATCCTGCGAGAACAGAATCAACTTACCTGCCAGTTTTCACCCGCAAGTTTGGCGAGTGCCTGTTCGAGCATCTTTTCTCGTTGCTTTGCTCTGTAGAGCGGTTTCTATGCCTTGAGTTTGGCTGGGTTCGGAGCATATAAACACACCTGTCCAGCTCAGCCATACATCTCTCGTTTTCCCTCTGCGTTCCTTGCAATAATAGATCGAGATTCTTATATTCTTTCTCGAGTTCCTGGATCTGCTCTGCTGGAGGGCGTTGAGCAAGTTGTGCTTGAAGGATCTGGATCTGTGTTTGTAGCTAATTTTGAGGTAAGTAGGTGTCAGCTACCGGGAGGATCCACTGAGCTCCAGCAAACGCACCCTGTCATTCTCCCTGTCCTTCTCGAGAAGCTGCCGCCGAAGCACATCTTCGTTAGACTCGTCTCCTTCTCTGAGTACGCCGAGATCATCTGCAGCGAGTGCAAGAGAAGGTCGGGTATTATGTCTGGCGGATTGTGCTCGCCTCATGGTGGTGTCGCTGGTGCTGCCGGTGGTTGCCTTGTTGTGTTGGTAAATCTGGGTGCTACACGATGATGATGCGTGAACATTGTGACGCGAGGCCATCACGTGCCAACTGAAATGATGCTCATGTGACTTCTGGCGTCTAAAGGGCCTGAGCCATTATATTAAATACCCCTTCTGTGAATGACACACCGTGCAATTCCTCCGTGGAAGCCTTTTTTGAAAAAAAATGAATCGAAGCGCTCGATATAGTTCTTCCAGCAAGAATATCGGTTTCAAAGATCATCAAAAATGCAATCACAGCTTGGAATATATATATCATACAAGTATGGTGGGGTCAAGATAAGGTCAGCCTCCCTTTCTAGTGAAACCAATGAACCTGATGGCCAATGTCACTCATTAGATTTGCGCGCGCAATAATTAGCAAATCCTGACACCCAACTGAACAAAGGGGGGACTGTTCGAATACCTGGTACTTATGTGCATCGTATTTGTTCCGACTCCTATTGTTACTACACACTTCAGATTTTGTTGAAACGTTGACCCTCGGTCCTACCTGGTATTCCATTAATAATAACATGGGATAACGGACCACGGATATGGAACCTTGTCTCTCTTCGGGCCGTGTTATGTCCACGAAAGAGCTCACTCCTTGACTCGCTTGGAAGTCCTAATTCAGTGCTAGTCGCCGCATCTTTGTGGTCTTTTGTGCGAACTCAAATAGCCGAAGGTGGGGATCATCAACGTAACGTTCAAGTTTCAGCCTTTGTCTCAAGCAGTGTTACAGTCATCCAAAACTGAGACTGATGTTGTGTCCTCGAGCTTAGTCTTTTCGCTTACTCACAAATTATATCATACCTTCCGAAAGAATTCATATCTTGTTTTCGGCCTGCGGCCTCAGTTTGTATTGTGAATGTAATGCCAAAAGGTTACAATCGGCCTAGATACAGCATTGTCGCGGTTCATTCAAACATCCGGAGCTTGATGAGTTACCAGAGCCCGTGATTTTGGATTTCAACATTTCTACTTTCCGAACCGATGATCTTATGAGAGCAGAGCTTCTGCCCCAGAATTAGCCCCAGAACCCGTTATCAGAAATAAGTCGACATCTTCCCCGATACCCAATGTTAGCACCAAACTCCGTGCACTGAATTCGTCACAAAAGAACTACTCAAATACATCCGACATACCCCACGGACCTCTACTTACTCATCTCGCCAATGTAGGGGAGGATGACACGAAGAAGCTCGAACAATACCAGGATCTTGCCAGTTCACCTACTGTGAGGAAGTTCGGGTTTTGCTTTTGCTGATGATCATCAACATCGGCCATCGGCAGTCACCTTCTCACTTGTAACGTTTTTCCTCAACGCTTCTCACAATTCTCACACTTTACTACGCACTCGGCATTTCTTTCAGGAGCGGCTTAGCTTGCGGGGCTTTGATCTACCCCCTTGACGATATGGGGTACGCTTAGGGACCAGTAGCCCAGGTCTCACCTGGCAGCACTTTTGTTCTGTGAATTTTCTGGTCAGCATCGAAGGCCCCGTGTTGATCGAGGCATCGACCGGCTCTTTAATCGATCATTGATCCTGCTTTATCGACTTGACTAATTTTAGCACGAGGAGTTCTGGAATTGTCATGACTCATCTGACCACCGAATTTTCGCTTTCGGTGCGATTCCCCATCTTCTGCGTGATCTTTTTCTGCTTCTCTGGTAGCGTGGGGGCCTGTGGAGACGCACCCACACTCTCACTGTAGGAGCCAGTAAGCCGTAACTCACTTCGCAGGGCGCGGTAATTTTAGGGGACTACAGTTTTGAACTAGTAATGATAGTTCGTTGGCTTTGAAGCTTGGGTCTTGATTGATAGTTGGATGTTCTGGGCTCCCAGGTTGGATTGACGAATGCGCGCTCCATATCACGTATGATAAGCGAAGTTATCTTTGTATCAAAGCTGATGTTGTGATCACCATAGATGTATTTCGAAACACAGAATAGCACTTGAATCTACTTGAATAGGCATGTGGTTTGCTGGCGCCCAACTCGACCTCCGGCCGGCGAACGCCAGATCCCTGCAGGGACCAACTCATAACGAAACATATATGTGTTACGTTGAACCTGATTCTTCTTCACTCACCTCCCCATCGCTCGAACATGTTGTTAGCGTTAGGACAGCCCCAATCGTGGTTCCGCCCCCATAATCCTCCACACCACAAATCCATATTGTTCCCTGTCCAGCAGAGCTCCAGATCCCCCATTCTCTCTATCCCACCGGAGCTCCTTCACGAGGTTCTCACCCACTTGGATTATGAAGCGCTGGTTGCTGCCCGACAGGTACCGAGTCTCTAACGTCTTGGATGGGTTCAATGATATCAATCTAATGTGGCTGGACTGCCGTAGGTCTGCAGGGCCTTTTATGAGGTCACGGTTGGTCGGCAATTCTGGTATACACGGATTAAGCGCATCTGCTCGCAACCTGGCGCCGCGTTGCCAGTATTTCCCTTGGAGGAGTTCTCTAAAGAGGATCTCGCGCAATGGACTCTCCGCAGACTCTACGTTCAGGCGCGGTGGGCCTCCCCTCATCTTTCCCAGTTCCGCGTTCGCCTAGTCGATTGTGAGCACTATTTTGCTCGAACCATACTGCTTCCTGGCGGGAGATGGATGTTGGGCTTGGACTTCAGCGGTGCTCTGCGGGTGGTAGATATGAGTCGGGAGGAACCCCGTCCACAACTCCTCTTTCGAACAGCGAAGACGCATGAAGCTCCGCTCACGCGATTCCAGATCTGGTTAGACGAGTCGGAGGAACGCTTGTCTTTTCGTGTTGTGGTGTACAACTGGGATTGCGCATCTGATGGTAAGCACACCTACTGTCAAATGAACAATTGTTTAACACGACATGGATCAACGTTTCGACAGTTCCAGCACGTATTTATATCTACCGAGTCAATCTCGTGGGTCATGGACCAGAAGCGTTCTTCGTAGCAATTCCCATTACAAGCATACAAGAATCGCCAAGGCGGGGCTCTCGGCTTTCGTTGGCTCTCAGCGAGAACTATCTTCTACAGTGCTGTTTACGCTGGGACCATGCTGATGAAGGCAAGCAGACCACAAAGATAGAACTTCGGCGATACACTGCGGAGTCTCACATCGTTTATGAGGCAAGCCTCCCTACAGTAGCAGAATCGGTGAGCACTACTCGAGTTTCGTCCTCGTACACCTTAATAATCGGCAGTCCAACGCAGGCACAAGTCATCTTGTTGCCCAACGATCAACTCGGCGTTGTCACTCAAGACTCCATCAATATCTATTCAATTATACATGACGACACATCCTTGGCCTTGACATCCCTACACCATGTGCCCTCCACGGTGAATCCTAATCTGCTTTCAGCTCCCTTTAAGGGGATCACTGATACGTATCTGATCACCCACTACGAGAATGAAGTCAAAAGAATTGCAATTAGCCAAGACCCTACCGTTCCGCCAACCGTGGCCAAAATTGGGGATCTGCAATTTCATACAGACAAATGCGTTTCAACGGCTTTTGGACCATCCACGGCTCTCTTCCTCCAGTCGGATACGGTACTTGATATTGCGACTTACTCTGTTAGCAATCCCTCTGGTATGGATCGGAAGCGACATACACGGCCATCCCACGTATTATGGAGCATACATGGCATTGCGGCGTTCGATGAATCATCTGGACGTATTATTCTTGACTGCACTGGAAAGGATTTCCTTGTTTTGGACTTGGCATGACTTGTTTTCTTCCGAAATTTTGATTATGTCGGATATGGCCAGAAAACTTCGAGTGTAGTTTCCAGGGTTCTCGCCAGCTTGACTGTAACTTTGCGTTATTTCAATTCGTTCTGGCGTTTATTTGTTCTATTCTCTGTAGCATGTTCATATTGTCCATTAGTTTTTCATGTAGCAAGTAAAGCATGTAGCGGAGCAGAAAGATCGTAGCCCCTAACCCCACAATCGTGGACCAAATACAGCCACACACGGGTACCTTAACTGCGGGTCTGAATTGGTCCAGGTCGCCCGTTAACTTTTCAGCCATCTCTCCCCTTACAATGAGCGAATCCGATGGTGAAATTCCAGAAGTATTCCCGGCTTCGAAGCTAGGCGAATACACAGTGCTTCGTGACATAGCAGAAGGGACCTTTGGCAAAGTCAAGAGTACGTGACTTTGTCGTCCAATCAGGCCTATCCAACCACCTTTCCTTTCAGTGGCGCAGCACACCGTAACAGGTCATATTGTTGCGATGAAGTATATTTCAAAGGCTGTCATCCACAGAGAGAAGACTAAAACCCGTGTTCGGCGCGAGTACGAGTATATGAGAACACTCCGGCATCCTCATGTCATCAAACTGTGAGTGAGGCGGTTGCCATTAGCCATGAGTTTGCTTGAACTGTGGTCCTTACGTTGTTAGATATGAAGTCATATCGACGCCGACAGACATCATCTTCGTTCTCGAATATGCTGGTGGGGAGCTCTTCAACTATATCGTCGCCAATGGTAAAATGCCCGAATCGCGTGCGAGGAAATTCTTCCAGCAAATCATCTCTGGCATCGAACACTCTCATCGTCTCAAGATTGTCCATCGAGACCTGAAGCCGGAAAATATTCTCCTGGACGATGACCTTAATGTGAAAATCACCGATTTCGGTCTCTCGAACGAAATCAGCGATGGAGACTTCCTTGCTACCAGTTGTGGCAGCCCAAATTACGCTGCTCCAGAGGTCATTCGTGGCGGAGTGTACGCTGGCCCGGAGATTGATGTATGGAGCTCTGGAGTAATTCTATTCGTGATGCTATCTGGGAGATTGCCATTCGAGGATGACGATGTACACATGCTATTCTCCAAAATCACCCGTACGTCCGCATAATCTTTCTCCTTGTTCACTACTGAATTCTCGTTCCTCTAGAGGGTAATTTCCATATGCCAAGTAGTTTCTCTTCCGATGCCAAAAATCTCATCAGCGCCATGCTTGTCGTCGACCCTGTAAAGCGAATTACCATTCCCGAAATCACTCAACATCCTTTCTTCACCAAAGATCTGCCCCGTTACCTTGCACCCCTTCCCCTCGCACCTGAACCCGTGCCCCTCACCGCTCTTGTCGCTCCTCCCAAACAGCTGGATTTCGAAATTATTGAAGGACTTGGGAAGATTGAAGAGGATGTTGTCGAGGACCTTGCATCTAGATTGGCCGATGTAACGAAGGAGGCCATTTGGAACTGTTTAAGAAGAGATGATGGCATCCAAGGGAATTCTGTCAAGGTGGCGTATTTGCTCTTGAGGGACAAGAAGCGCGGTAGCAAGGGCTGTGCGTAATTCATCTACTGAATAACATTAACCCATCTGACTTGATTCCTAGTGGCCGATCTCGCAGAAGCTGAACGTGACGCTCAGTTGGCAGCCATGGATGTATGTATCACCATTCTATCTTTTGTCACGATCTAAGCCACCTTTATCAGCCACGTAACATCCTCTCGCCGAACGCTCTCTCGCCTGTTGGGAACGACACCGAGGCTAATCCGTTTGAGGTGGAATTCAATGGTGATTACGACGATGCCGAGGAAGATGAACTTGACTTCATGTCCCCTCCGATTGACCCAGCCAACCCCTACGCCAATACCTTCGCCGTTCTTAACTCGTCCCTACCCGAACAGCTGCCAGAGCAACACCATCTTACATCATACATTTCCGCCAAGCGATCTGGCGTTGGTGGGAAAGAGAGACGCCACCGGACGAAGTGGCACTTTGGTATCCGGAGTCGAAGTCCGCCGATGGAGGTCATGCTGGAGATTTATAGAACACTGCGGGCGTTAGGGATGGAATGGAAGGAGAAGCGTAATCTCGGGGGTCTCGGTGGCCTAAAAGCTAGACGAGGCAGTGTTGCCATTGAACGGGCAAGGGAATACGATGGCGGTGGTTACGTTGATCTCAAAGCAGCTTCGGGGATCTACTTCGTAGAAACGCGGGCAAGGGTTCAAGACGTTGTGGTAAATTCACCATTACCTATTGCTGCCCGCTCGTTTTGAAGTTAATGGTTTCATATCCAGGTGCTGATGAATCTCCAATTGTATATGGTTGATTCAATTAATTACCTCGTCGACTTCCACCACAAGAAATCATATCGAGCATCAACGGAACCGGGCGCTGGGAAATTCGATATGGCTATCTATGATCCCAGCTTCTCTGATGAGGAACTGGCGAAGCGAGACAAGGAGCCTGTCAGGGAAGACGAAGTGATCTCGCCCTACGTCTTCATGGATGTTGCTTGTCGGCTGATCCTCGAACTTGCCGGAGGAGGAGCAGACTAGACGGGAGTCAACGAGGCACCTTCACCTGCATTCCTTACCACCACTTCTCCCGACCTGTTTGGCTCTGCTCCACCCTACCACACACACGGAAGGACAGAAAACCATTGGTGTATTTGTATGTATAATGCTTTCTTTTTTTGTTCCATTTCCAACCTGTCTGCGGCTATCATGCTTGATATATGTAGCTAAATAGTGTAGGTCTACCATTTTTGTAGAGCTGTTCGTGCTGCTCTTTGTTTACCTTTTTGACCTCTTCTTCGTCCTTAACCCATGTCTTACTGTCGATATCCCCATATCATTTGCGTACTGTACGAGCACAGTTCGGTATATACCTTTTATGCATCGCTATACTCATGTAAATAAAAATACCACGTCATCCGTACTCTTAACTTCGACTTGGGCGGAAAGAGGACTGAGGTGTGGGTGTGACCTAGATGTCAATCCTGCGTACTGTAACAGTGTGGTAGCCTTGCTATGCTCCAAACGCCTCGTCTACCTCTCGAATCACTATTTCTTCGTCGGTTCGTCTAAAATAAGCTTGATGCCCAAAGCGATCAAATGATGGTATACTACTGCTCATGTGAAGACGCAGAAGTACATGAATTCAACTGTGCATCAAAATGTTGCAAGTTGCCAGGCGACTTATGGATTCATGACAAGGTTATTTTCCACATCGGTTGCTTTTTGGTTAAATTACCGTGAGCTTCGACTGTCAAGGCTGTCAGTTGAAATTATGTTGGGAAAATCATGAGCTACGCTGTGGCGGCTGCTAAGCATGCCCTCGGCAGTGCTCCTAAGTTTCCTGACCTGGCCTTTCCCCCGGTCTCCGATATCATCAGCGGGTCATACAGATAGTGTGGGTGTCTGATGATGATGCATAACTTGTGTGATGAGCCTAATTCTTTCCTAGGCGCTATTACTGACATTGAATGAATTGATAATCTTTGTGCACTTGAAGCATGATGACGACGCAGCCTCATGTGCGAGGTTGGAGGTGCTTGTTCGCCTGCAGCCTAGGTTGTCGCCATCCCTACTGGATCGGCGTTTTTCTGATCTCCTCTCACCGTCCCCACCCAATCCGTTAGCGCTTACTCCGAGCCATTGCAATTTTCGAGCGCCAGTTGCGAAAAAGCTTGGGAATGAGCTGGAGAAGCAAGTATAAGTGGGGCCTTGGGGGGAACGAGAGCAACACCAACCCTGACTGTTCATTCCCTTTCTCTTCTTTCTTCTTCCGCCTGGCCCCGCCGTTCTTTCTTAGACCTGGTGTCTGTTTACAGTCGATCTATTGTTCATAACCTTACTTGCTTGTTCAACTCTTCGAGATTCGGCTTCGTTCAGCATTCACGATCATTCTCGCTCAGGCTAGCTCCTATTTTTGATTCGCATCCAACTTCCTACATTTTTCGTACTTACAATGGCTCGCGTTTTTGGCTATCTTCTCGCCCTTCTTCTGGCCTCCTCTGCCTCGTCTGGTAAGTCAAACGGTTTCGAAGTGATTTATGACGCACTTACATGTGACAGCCCCGGTCGAGCCCCGTCAAATCGGTGATGTGGGATGTAGCGTCGCTCGCTTGAAGACAGTTACTGGTCTTTGCCAGACAATGGATGCTGTCAACAAAGTCGCTTCTTCGGGGTAAAGGGCGTGAATCCAGTTGCGAGGGCAATATTTACTTACCAAGTTCTAGTGACCCTGCTGCAGCTGGTGTGGCTGCTGATACCAGTGATAATGTTACCGCGATGTGAGCTTCGTCTCTTCATTGACGAGTTAGAACTATGTTACTCAACTGAAGCCCAGTAGTCCTGCAGAGGGATCAAACAACCCCAACAGCCCTCGTAACAGTCGTAAGTTGTCGTCCAGGGGATAAAATGAATATGGACCTGAGTTGTGTTGGTGTAGGCATCTTTAGCAAGCGTCAGATTGGCGGCATTGCCTGCAACATCGCCCGCGCCCAGACCGTTAGCAGACTTGGTCAGTCATCCGTGGCCGTAAAGGCCGTCAAAAATGCTGCCTCTGGGTGAGTTGGGACCCAATTTTCCGGATAATGAGCGGCGGTCTGATGGGGTAATTCTAGTGATACTGCAACTGCCGCAGCTGCAGACCAGGCTGGTACTGCCCTCAATAGTGCGGGGGTTGAAATTGCGAAGATTGCCGCGGCCTTGGTTACGCTTCAGAAGGCACCCGCTGCGGCCCGAGACCAGGCATTTAATGATCTGAACAATGCCATGACTGCCCTCGCTAGTATCAATTCGTGAGTAACTCGTCTTGTAAGTCTGGTCGTTCAAGATTGACGCATGAAACACAGAACCGATCCCAGTGTGACATCGGCTGTCTCTGCTGCGCAAGACAGGATCTCAAGCACTATCCAGGCTGGGCAGGATGTCGTGAGTAACTGCTAGTAAGCGCGTCTTTATGGAAGAGATCAGCAGCAGTAGAGTACATAACTGAGTCAACTGTATTCACCTTGAACGTAGCTCCGAAATTGGGACGGACCACTACATTTATGTAATCACACTAGTAGTAATGGCTTTAAAACAAAGTCGCAAATGCACGCTTTCTGCAACTACTCCTATTTTCGCTCCCAACTCTGTTTATGCTGGTCTTGAGAACTGCAATACACCTCGCCTTGGGCTCAATATAATCTCAACCTTTATTGCTATCGCTCAACCCCTTGTTGTCTTGGTCGGCCTTCATACAGCCTTACACCTAGAGGACACGATTATAGTATCGATGGGATGGGACCCCCGGTCCGAATGCAAATGAGCGTTTTATGATGGTTGGTTAGTGCTTACACACGAGGGAGAATTCACAGGGACTCCCGCAGTCGCGACGGCATTCTCCACACTGGTTATCATCAATTTGCTTCAAAAAGCGGTTGACGAAAATTGTGTTCTTTCGCTCCTCATGCTAGTGTAACGCGTTGACGCCGAATATTCGCGCTATTATTGGCGTTGAATGAGTTGACAGCCTTTGTATATTTAAGGTATGATTACGATGCAGCTTCGTGATATCTGAGTTGCTTGTCCACCTGCAGCTTAAGTTGTCGCCATCCCTACTGAATTGACATTTTTCTGATCTTCTCTCACTGCCCCCAATTCAAGCCGTTGGCATTTACAACTCCCGGTAGTTCTGAGCCTTTGCCATTTTCGAGCGCCAGTTGCGAAGGAGCCTGGGAGTGACCTGGAGAGGCAAAAGTATAAATTGGGCCTTGGGGGGAATGAGAGCAACACAATCCTGACCACCCTTTCCTTTCTCTTTTTTCGGCTTGGCCCTGTCGTTCTTCCTTAGACCTGGTGTCTGTTTGTAGTTAATCCATTGTTCATAACCATCTTGCTTGCTTGTTCAGCCATTCAAATTTTGATTTCGTTCAGCGTTCACCATCGTTTTTGCTCAGGCTAGCCCTTATTTTTAATTCGCGCTTATTGTCTTTGCAATTGTTACAATGGCTCGCGTTTTTGGTTATCTTCTCGCCCTTCTTCTGGCCTCCTCTGTCTCGGCTGGTAAGTCATACGGTTTCGAAGTGATTTATGACGTACTCACATATGGCAGTCCCGGTCGAGCCCCGTCAAATCGGTGGTGTGGGGTGTAACGTCGCTCGCTTGAAGACAGTTACTGGTCTTCGCCAGACAACGAATGCTGTCAACAAAATTGCGTCTTCGAGGTGAATGACATTCTAATTTGTGAGAGGGTGTTTACTTACTGGGTTCTAGTGACCCTGCTGCAGCTGATGCTGCCACCACCGCTCAAGGAGGTTTGCAAGATGCTAGTGATGCTATTAAGACCATCGCTGGTGCTCTCCTCACCGGTCAGCAGTCTCCTGCTGCCGCCAGGGATCAAGTCGCCCAAGGCTTGCTCACGGCCCAAACGGCCTTGAACAACATCACGACGTAAGTTATTTCCTGATGGGCCAGATTGGGGGTTATTGAATTGTTGGATTCGAATGAACAGTACCGATAGCACCGTCACTAGTATGGTCGAAGATGCCAAGTCGAAGTTGGAGAAGACGATCAGTGCTGGTCAGGATGTCATTGCGAAGTGTGGTGGCGGCGGGGGCGCTGCCAATGCCGACGCTGGTTCCGGTGACGCTGCGGTCGCTGATACCAGTGATAACGTCAACAACAACGGAGGTGACAATACCTCTGCCGGGACTGGCGACAGCTCTGATGCGTCTTCGACGGATTCATCTTCCACTGACACCGCCGATGACGCTAGCAGCTCTGATGGATCCTCAACCGATTCTACGGACACCAGCAATGGTGACACTTCTACCACACAGGACAACGCCTCGCCTAATACCTCGACGTGAGCTTCATATCTTGACTGACAAGTTGGACCTATGTGACTCACCTAAAGCCCAAATAGACCTGCCAAAGGATTGAATAACCCCACCAGCCTTCGTAACAGTCGTAAGTTGTCCCACGGAATAGAGCGAATCTCCGGCTGAGTCGTGTCGATGTAGGCGTCTTTGGCAAGCGTCAGATTGGTGGTATCGCTTGCAACGTCGCCCGCGTCCAGACCGTTAGCAGGCTTGCTCAGTCGTCATCGGCAGTCAATGCCGTTAAGAACGCCGCCTCTGGGTGAAGAGAGATGTTTCTTCCTCGGATGATAGACGACAATCTGACGGTGTGATTTTAGTGATGCTGCCACTGTCGCAGCTGCTGGCCAGGCTAGCACCGCTCTCAATGGCGCGAAGGGTGCAATCGGGAGGATTGCCGCCGCTTTGCTCACAGGGCAGAAGGCACCGGCTGCGGAACGAGACAAGGTAGAGAGTGGCCTGAATAATGCTATGACCGCCCTTTCTAGCATCAACTCGTGAGTAATGTCGCCCCGTAAGGCTGGTCGTTCAGCGTTGAATACCGATAAATGAAACACAGGACCGATCCCAATGTGACTTCAGCTGTCTCTGCTGCGCAAGACAAGGTCTCAAGCACGATCGAGGCTGGGCAGCGCGTTGTCAGTAGCTGCTAATAGGCGCGCCTTTATGACAGAGATAAGCAGCGATAGAGTACACTGTACATGACAGAGTCAGCCGTGTTCACCTTGAACGTAGATTAGGGACTGGGATGGACCATTACAATTACATTGGTAATGGCTTTAAAAACAAAGTTACATAAACAAACCCGGTGCACACTTTCTGCAACAAACTTCCATCTCTTTGCTCCCAACCCCCGTTCATGCTGGTCTTGAGAACTGCAATACGTTCTCGTCTTGGGCTCAATGTAATATCAACCACTACTAGAAGCTACCGCCCGACCCCCCGTTGTCTTTACCAGCCCCTTGTACAACCTTATACTTGGAAAACGCGCTTATGGTATCGACAAGATGGGACCCCCCGGTCTAAATGGAAAGGGGCGTTCTATGGTGGGTTGATTAGTGCTTGCACACGAGGGAGAATTCACAATCCCACAGTTACGACAGCGTTCTCCATACTGGTTCTCATTAATACGCTTCAACAAGCCGTTGACGAACTTCATATACTCTCGCTCCTCGTGCTGGTGCAACGCGTCGACGCCAAATATTCTTCTTATGACCTCTCCAATGCTGCAGATTTGCTTGCTTATCTTTCCGAGGTTTTGGGTCCTCTATCGCGTGGAGAGGACATCAAGACCTTCAATAAAGCTGCGCAGAAGTTAATGGAAACAACACCAGAACTTCATGGAATTATTCGAGAGCATCTGGAGGGACTTCATAACATTCTGCAGGATCCGCATCTGGAACCTCTAGAGACGTCGCACGCGGTTTGGCAGACACTCAAAAAGATTTTGGGGCACCTAGTGGAAGCATCTCAGAAAGATGAAGGAATCGCTACTGGGCTCAAGGATCGGAGGTCGGGCGGAGAGGATACGTATAGCGTAGTTGGATAAGGTGAGTGCTGTACAAGTTTAATCAATTCTTCTCTTTATCAATCATCCTAACAAAGATCCCGCACACTGTCTATGATACATGTTCTTGCATATAACCCACTAGTCCGGATCATGCCACGGGATGTTGTGCGCAATACGGAATTCCTCCCACTCAACCCATTTGTCCTTGATAAACTCGTATGACGGCTTCCAATCAATACACGTATGTGTTGCACCTTGTCTCTCCACCGTAAGGTTCCGCTTCATAAAGTCACCCGGCTCCAGCGTAACGTCTGCTGAACACAATGTCCACTGTCGCAAATAGTTGTAACAGTGGTGAATATGTCGCTTCCTTGAGCGTCCGATGCGATGCCATCCTTTCGCCAACGCGTTCCTCATCCCTCGAAGACAATGTAGCTGGTGGAACATAGCAACTGCAAACATCCGCTTTTTGTCACCCAACCGGACGTGTCCGTCGCCTATCGTTGCGGTCCACAGCCATTCATCCTCTGACTCCGGTTCCGTAAGAGCGTAATGCACGCTCTCTTGCACTGTCATCTTCACGTAGTTCTCTGGAACTGGAAGCCGCTTGGGATGATCTGCACCAACAAGGCCTGATGGACCAACCTGTCAGTATTCTGTGGCTTGACCATGACAGGAGTACTTACTATATGTTTCGAGCGCAGGTTTATGGAGTGTCCTCCGTAGTTGTAAATCTTTCAATGTTCTGAGGTCTCGAGCTAGTTGAACAAGAGAAGCAGTCATGTACAAGGACGTTGCTCCCAGTACGACCACCAGTATGAAGTCAACGCCTTTCCGCATCATGTCGTGGTTGCTTCGGAGGGATGAAGCGTGATCAATATATGTCCCTTTCGAATAACACAGCCTCGCAAAGATGAAATTAACGTTCTCGTGCTATCATC